>CM034155.1:357053207-357310707 GCA_019776745.2 Taxus chinensis | reverse complement strand
TGGAGAAATGTGGCAATGTGTAGCACTGAGGGAAATTGGCTAAGGATGGGATTTCACTCACACTTTTCCCTAATTCAACTTTGACTCAACCTGGGTTACCTTGACTTCACATGGGTATTGGGAAGAATTGAAAAGAAGAATTTTAGTGCATGAATTTTTCCCTCTTTTCCCCTTGGGGTCAAAGTGACATGAGGTACATCAAAGTGCACCTTACTTCATTTGGAAAGCCCTTTTTTGCATTAACTTACCCGAAATAGCATGAGAGCATGAAAGCTTCACACCAAAGGCTCATGATGGACTTTTCAGGTGAAATTGTATATGAATATATCTATAAATACAATTTTAATACAAATGGAATAGATTTCAGACCATAATTCTACTTGAAACTCCAAAATATGGCCTCTTTTTTATTAGGACAGTGAGATACACCTACAAAGTTTGAAATGTCTCATGAAATCGAATCAAATTTGATGCTACCAACATATAGAGGAATATTCAATATTTCCATTTCATGCTTTATTATATCCTAACCCCTTATGGGGCTCCCAGAATTAGGTAGAGAAGTCCATTTTCATAATTTGAATGTTCACTCCTTACACCTGAAAATTCACTTTTATACAGACTTCCCTTGAATCACCAAATATTCCCTAAATCTTCCTAAACTACTTCCAAAAAATTCAAGACTCTCCAATACAAACTCCAGATGTTTATGAACTTTTTAGAACTCTCTCAGAGGCTACACACATGCCTCAAAATGGATAAAATTAAACTTTTTGGGCCTGCTGGAGAACTAGTCCTCTATTTTCCTTCCCTGAATGGAACAATTGACATTACCACACCATTTTACAAACTCGTACATGTTTATTAAATGTATTATGATAGCATTCAAGGGTAAGGTGGCTATGAAATATGGGACAAGATGACTAGGAGAGGGATTCATGAAGCTTTTAGAAGTAAGATTTCACTTTGTGGCTTGGTTGTCATGGTTCAAGTTTTTGAATTTTTGGGCTAGTCAAATTTCATGATGTAACAAACACTTTGAGAAAAATAGGTATCTCCAAATTGAACATAAATGGTATCCTTTAGGTTTTTGGCTAAATCCACCTCAACATAAACACTCTTTTAAGGGAGAGCATTGAAAATTTTGGTTATTTTGATTAAAAAAACAAGTCGACCAAAGGGTTTGATCAAGAGTTTAACAAATAACCACAAGGGGAGAGGAAACCCAAGAAATTCCAACCATACTGGGATTTTAAGCTTGGATTTTTCAAAAACCTGGAAATCTCTAGTCTAGTGAGAAAACACCACTAGTGGGTTTCGAATGATCAAGGGGCCATGGTAGACAATGGCTTTGTAATGCTCAACATATTAAAAACAAAACAAGAAAAAACCTTCGTGAGGTTTTTACCTTTCTCGATCTTAACACCATGGTGTTACTGTTGTATATATTTTCCCCCTCGGGTCAATATAGAAAAACATGGAATGTCGACAAGAGAAAATTCGCGCCCAAGGCGCAGGTAAAGGGTGCACAACATGGAATGTCGACAAGGGAAAATTCGTGCCCAAGGCACAGGTAAAGGGTGCACAACATGGAATGTTGACAAGGGAAAATTCGCGCCCAAGGCGCAAGTAAAGGGCGCACAACATGGAATGTCGAAAAGGCAAAATTCGCGCCCAAGGCGCAGGTAAAGGACGCACAACATGGAATGTCAACAAGGGAAAATTTGTGCCCAAGGCATAGGTAAAGGGCGCACAACATGGAATGTCGACAAGGGAAAATTCGCGCCCAAGGCGCAGGTAAAGGGCGCACAAAATGGAATGTTGACAAGGGAAAATTCGCGCCCAAGGTGCAAGTAAAGGGCGCACAACATGGAATGTCGACAAGGGAAAATTCGCACCCAAGGCATAGGTAAAGGGTGCACAACATGGAATGTTGACAAGGGAAAATTCGCACCCAAGGCGCAGGTAAAGGGTGCACAACATGGAATGTCGACAAGGGAAAATTCGCACCTTGGCGCACGTAAAGGGCGCATGAAACAGAGTGTCGACATGGAAAAATTTGCACCCATGGTGCACGTAAGAGTATGTCAACATAGAGATGGATGCGCCAAGGTGCACCTTCAGGAGGCACAACATTTTGAGCGCTGACAGAAAGCAGACCCTAACCTAGATATTCAGACGGCCATAACTTTTCACAAGGAGCTCAGATTCACGCAAGGTTGGAATTTTCGGAAATCTTACGAGGTCCTTTGTCCAACTACGATTGGATATATTTAATTATTTGGGAACAAGTTCTTAAAAATGCAAAATACAGTTCACCAATTTTTGGGTTTACTAGGGTTCTCACCTACCACCATTACGAGATGAATTAAATGCAACCTAGAGGTGGTTGGGGTAGATTTGGAATTCCTCTCTCTTTTTTCTCTCATTCTTCCTATAAATTGTAAGGATGGGCTTCTTTCTAAAGGTTGGGAATTCTTATTTTTCCCCTCCCTTCTTCTCTTTGGCAGGTGAATTTGTGGAGTTCAAACCTCTCATCTAAAACTGTAATGCAACTTTGCCTCTTGGCATTTTGTAGTGTATTGTATCAATCTTTGGAGAAAATAATGCATGCCTGTGGATGATTCTCAACCCTCTCTGTATTCATTTGCATCCTCCTGATCTTTCACTAAAATTTTTTTATCTATGCATGATCTTGCATTTCATTTTTATGATTTGTGTTTATTGGCAAGACAGGTGTTCTTCATTCCTCGGTGCATCAGCTTTCTTAGTTTAGGTTTATTTTTATGCATCTTCTTACCCTGTCTCCTTGGCAAGTTAGATTAGGTTTTTTTAGTAAACCCTCTGCATTTTTATGTGTGCATCTAAATAGAGGAATAGGAACCGTCCTTCATTCGAAGATCTTTCCTGATTCACAAGGTCCCACACTTGGGAAAAGCTCCATGTTATGCAATCCCACTGAGAGTCTCAACCCATCGAGTTGTAGACATTCGGGGGTGCTGCGATTTGCCGTCAATAGTTTTGGCACACTCTGTGGGACCAAGAGGTCATTCCACAAGATTTGAAGGAATTTTCAAGAAATTTGGACTTAGAAATTGCAGGTTTTACAATTTCATATTTTCACCTTCTGGGCTGAACTTTGAAATCGATTTTCAAGGACTTAACTTGCTCGAAACAAGTCAAAATTTCACCAGTTGATAGTTCAGGGGATAATCTTCAAAAGGGTATTCTTAGTTTTTTTGAGATTTTGACTTTCAAAATTTCATGGTTTTTGGTATTTCGGATTTCAGGATTTCAGAAGTCTGGCATTTTTGGGTTTCCGAGACTGTTATTCCAAATCAAATTCCAAACCCTAAAATATCAAAAATATAGGTCTTTCAAAATTTTGAGTTTAAATATTGTCAAGTTTTGTGTGTAAATTGGCAAAATCTAGCCTTTTGAGGCTCATTCCCCAACACATCTGGCGACTCCGAAGGGGTAGAATTCAGTGGTATAGCAGCACAAGTTTCCCAAGTACATGAGAAGAATTCGAACCAGGTCTGATACTCGAGAAGAGGGTCTATTTTTCCACTTAAAAATATCACCAGGCAGAGGAAGGAAAGGAAGAAGACCACAAAGATCACCTTCTCCACCTAACAGGACTTTATCAACCCCTCCACCTGGTAGACCTTTCATCCAATCAACAAGGATTCTTAGGCCAATCAGAATGGCACAACAAAACCCTTTTTTCAACTTCATTGGTAGCAGCCCACTTTCCCTCAATGCACAGAATCCAGTTCCAATTGCAGCATTGAGGAATATTCCATTTTTCACTGGAGAAATTCATACCACTCCTAGTGATCATGTCAAAGACATTGCTAAAGTTTGTGCAATCCATGAGATAAATGAAATGGATGTTGCTGTCACATTACTGGCATCTTCATTCAAAGGGAAGGCATTGCAATGGTTTAGGAGCCTTGGAGCTAGTACTATCCAAAATTGGAATCAGTTATGCATAGTTCTCCAGACCATACTAGTGTATTCCTAGCATCACCAAACCAGACCATAAGGATGAAAATGAGGTATGGCAGTTATTTTTCGATGGATCAAGGAGTAGGCAAGGTGCAGGAGCAGGAGTTATTCTTATTTCACCTCAAGGCATCAAATATTATTCAACTTTCCATTTCCATTTTTCCTGTTCAAACAACATAGCTGAATATGAGGCCCTGATTTATGGACTTCATTGGGCCAGGAAAAAGGGCATAAAGAACTTATAGGTGTTCGGGGATAGCGAGCTAATCGTCAACCAATTTAGGGGACAACATGCTACAAAGAATGACCTACTGAAGAACTATAAGAATAGGGTATGGGACCTCATTGAGGATTTCGAAGCTTTCAACATCCTGTCCATACCCAGGAAGAAAAATGAAGCCGTGGATAGGCTTGCAGCAGTTGGAGCAACATTTGATGTGGTTGACAACATCAGAAAGGAAAAAACATAGCCACATATCCATGTGATTATGAGGCCAGTAGTGCCAGATAACAATAAAAGCTGGCAGGTGTTTGAGAACGATCAATAGATCATAAATTTCTTACAAGAAGAGGCTGAATTCTCAGCTAGGAACCAGGACAGATTAGAGCAGCAGTATGGGGATCAAGTAGTGTAGCTATGGACAAACAAGCTTCCCAAGGGTTTAGTAATGTTGGAGTCTATCTTCAGCCCTAACGACCAATTCCGTAAGGAAAATGCTAACATACAAGTCAAGAGAAAAGATTCAAAGTCAATTCCGGTTGGGGAAGGCTAAACACTTCAAATTGGTAAAGTGGCCACTGAGCAGGAGAAATCAGATTTCATACAGCTTTGCCAAGAATTTCCAGATGTCTTCGCTTGGAGCTATGAAGACTTGAGAGGATTCAATCTGAAGTTGGCACAACATACCATAGAACTAGATCTAGATGCTAAGCCCATCAGGCAAAAGCAGAGACCAATTAACCCTCACATTGAGCCTCTAATGAAGAAAGAATTAAACAAGCTAATAGAGGTGAGCATTATATTCCTCATCAAGAACTCAAGTTGGGTTGCAAACATGGTTCCGGTCAGGAAGAAGAGCGGAGAAATCAGGTTGTGTGTGGACTTTTGAGACCTCAACAGGGAATCTCTCAAAGACCCCCCCCCCCCCCCCCCCCCATTACCCACTTCCTTCAATGGAACAAATATTGCAAGTGGTATCCAGTTCGAAGAGATTCTCTCTCCTAGATGGCTACTCAGGGTATAATCAGATAACTGGTGAAAGAAGATGACCAGTTCAAGACGGCTTTCACAACCAAATGGGGCACCTATGCCTACAAGAAGATGCCATTTGGGCTATCAAATGCTGGAGCCACCTTCCAAAGGCCAATGGATATGGCATTCAAGGGATTGATCAATAAAATATTTCTGATATATCTTGATGACATCACTGTATTCTCCAAAAATGCAGTGGATCACCTCTTTCATCTGAGGCAGGTATTTCAGAGGTGTAGAAGATTTGGGGTATCATTGAATCCCAAAAAATGCATATTCTTGGCTCACGATGGAAAACTTCTAGGCCATATTGCTTCAAAGGAGGGATTGATGATTGACCCAGAAAGAGTTGAAGCAATTCGAGCATTTCCATTGCTAAGTCACAAGAAGGCTCTTCAAAGCTTCTTGGGAAGGATCAATTTTGTCTGCAGGTTTGTTCCAAACTTTGTAGCTCTCGTTAAGCCAATAACGCTGATGTTGAAGAAGAGCATAGCATTTAAGTGGACAGTCTGAAGGCAAGGCAAGTTTTGAGGTGATAAAAGAGGCTATATCTCAAGCTTTGAACTCTCGTCAATCCAGACTTCTCTAAGGACTTCATGTTATATGCCTTCGGTGGTGGAGACACCATTTCTGCAATCTTGGTACAACAAAACAAGGAAGGATTAGAACAACCAATTGCTTTCTTCAGTCAAGGCTTGGAGGAATATGAAACAAGGTACTCTTTCATTGAAAAGCATGTCCTTTGCAGTGATCAAGAGCTTAAAGAAATTCAAGCACCTAGTCTCAAACAATAAGATCCAATAATTGGTCTCTCATGCGGGAGTTAAGGACTTCCTTCTAAACAAGGATCTGAATGAGAAACACGTAGGATTTATCACTCGTGTCATGGAATATGACATCGAAATTAAGGTCACTAAGCTGGTCCATGGAAAGGGGATTATGTGAACAACTAGCTTTGAGTCGGCAAGTTGAAGCAGGTGATGAAAAAGAGACTGTCTTGGTACTACAAGACTGGTCAAGAGCAGGAAAATGATGACGTGCCCGCTCCTTGTTGGACCCAGAATATGATACACTTCCTACATGAAAGGCCTATGCCCTCTAGAAATGAGCAAAGAAAATATGAGATACTTCGGATTACAAGCCATTCCATATGTGCTAGTTGATGGTGTTTTGTTTAAAAAGGACATCAATGGAGTTCTATTGAGGTGCATTGGGACAAGTCAAATTGAGAGGGTGTTACAAGAATTTCATGATGGAGATTCTGGAGGACATTTTTCCCCATGGGTAACAGCTCTCAAGATAATGAAGGTAGGGTATTATTGGCCCACAGTGTTCAGTGACTGTTATACATGGATAAGAAAGTGCAAGAAATGTGCACTCTTCACAGGGAATGAAAGACTAGCAGCGCTTCCATTGCACCCAATTTTTGTTGACCAACCATTTATGCAATGGGGATTAGACTTCATCGGGGTCATCAACCCAAACTCAAGCCAAGGCCACAAGTGGATTCTCACGGCAACAGACTATTTCACCAAGTGGACCGAAGCGGTAGCGCTCAAAGAAGCAAATGAGTCTAACATACTAGAATTTTATGAAGGAATAGTGACCAGGTTCGGTGTACCGGCCACTATCATATCAGAAAATGCATTGGAATTCATAGGTTCCAAGATTACAGAATGGGCTGTCAAGAATGGAATCTATTTGAGCACCTCTTCAAATTATTACCCGCAGGGTAATGGACAGGCAGAGTCCACGAACAAGAATTTGCTAAGAATCATCAGAAGGACTCTGGATGAAAACCAAAGGACATGGAATACCAAGCTAAAATCAGTGTTATGGGCTGACAGAATAACGCCAAAGAGGTCTATAGGTAGTTCTCCTTACAAGTTGGTCTATGGGAGAGAGGCAGTATTGCCTATATCATTAGAATTGCCTGCATTGGAGTTCATGAAGCATGTGGAGTTAGCTGAGTTCGAACCAATGGAGGCCAGGTATGCAGAGTTGATGGAATTGGAAGAAATTAGAGAACATGTAGTTCAAACAATTGAGAAGGATCAGGCCTTAGTAAAAAGATGGTTTGATAAGAAGGCAAGAGCAAAGACCTTCCAGGAAGGGGACCTAGTCCTGAAATGGGATGCAGATCGGGCAAAACTAGGAAGGTATTCCAAGTTTGATGCCATTTGGAGTGGCCCCTACATGGTCACGGGATGTAAAAGTAGTAATGCCTTCCAATTGTCTACATTGGATGGAGAAGAACTCCCAATTCCGGTTAACGGAATCTATCTTAAACATTGCTACTAAAGGGAAAAGGTTTACCCTTGTAAATATTGGCCTAGATTTCAAATTCCTCTAAGTGCGTGCGCACATTGTCTTGTTATAGTTAGGTTTCAATTTCCCTAAGTGCTTTGGCAAAGGTTTTGTTGCTCTCAGGTTAATTTTCTAGAGTTCAGCTTGCTCTCGGAGAAGGAGTTGCGGTATCAGGCTCGGGATCAGATATCAGGTTGGTTTCAGGTTATTGCTTATGACTCCATGCCCAATGGATTGATAAAAGGCCATTGATCTTCTACCTAGCAGGCAGGTGATCCCGTTGAGTCACCAAATTGTTGTATATATTTTCCCCCTCGGGTCGATATAGAAAAACATGGAATGTCGACAAGAGAAAATTCACGCCCAAGGTACAGGTAAAGGGTGCACAACATGGAATGTCGACAAGGGAAAATTCGCGCCCAAGGCGTAGGTAAAGGGAACACAACATGGAATGTCAACAAGGGAAAATTCATGCCCAAGGCGCAGGTAAAGGGCACACAACATGGAATGTCGAAAAGGGAAAATTCATGCCCAAGGTACAGTAAAGGGCGCACAACATGGAATGTCGAAAAGGGAAAATTTGCGCCCAAGGCACAGGTAAAGGGCACACAACATGGAATGTCGACAAGGGAAAATTCGCGCCCAAGGTGCAGGTAAAGGGCGCACAACATGGAATGTTGACAAGGGAAAATTCGCACCCAAGGCGAAGGTAAAGGGCACACAACATGGAATGTCGACAAGGGAAAATTCGCGCCCAAGGCACAGGTAAAGGGCGCACGACATGGAATCTCAACAAGGGAAAATTCGAGCCCAAGGCGCAGGTAAAGGGCGCACAACATGGAATTTTGACAAGGGAAAATTCGCGACCAAGGCGTAGGTAAAGGGCACACAACATAGAATGTCGACAAGGGAAAATTCGCGCCTTGGCGCACGTAAAGGGCGCATGAAACAGAGAGTCGACATGGAAAAATTTGCACCCATCGCGCACATAAGAGTATGTTGACATAAAGATGGATGTGCCAAGGTGCACCTTTAGGAGGCGTAACATTTTGAGCGCTGACAGAAAGCAGACCCTGACCTAGATATTCAGACGGCCATAACTTTTCATAGGGAGCTTGGATTCACGCAAGGTTGGACTTTTTGAAAAGCTTACGAGGTCCTCTGTCCAACTAAGATTGGATATCTTTAATTGGGTGGGAAAAAATTCTTAAAAATGCAAAATATTGTTCACCACTTTTTGGGTTTGCTAGGGTTCTCACCTACCACCATTATGAGATGAATTAAATGCAACCTAGAGGTGGTTGGGGTAGATTTGGAATTCCTCTCTCTTTTCTCTCTCATTCTTCCTATAAATTATAAGGAGGGTCTTCTTTCTAAAGGTTGGACATTCTTTTTTTTCCCCTCCCTTCTTCTCTTTGGCAGGTGAATTTGTGGAGTTCAAACCTCCCATCTAAAACTGTAATGCAACTTTTCCTCTTGGCATTTTGTAGTGTATTGTATCAATCTTTGGAAAAAATAATGCATGCTTGTGGATGATTCTCAACCCTCTCTGTATTCATTTGCATCCTCCTGATCTTTCACTAAAATTTTTTTATCTGTGCATGATCTTGCATTTCATTTTTATGATTTGTGTTTATTGGCAAGACAGGTGTTCTTCATTCCTCGGTGCATCACCTTTCTTAGTTTAGGTTTATTTTTATGCATCTTCTTACCCTGTCTCCTTGGCAAGTTAGATTAGGTTTTTTTAGTAAACCCTCTGCATTTTTATGTGTGCATCTAAATAGAGGAATAGGAACCGTCCTTCATTCGAAGATCTTTCCCGATTCACAAGGTCCCACACTTGGGAAAAGCTCCATGTTATGCAATCCCACTGAGAGTCTCAACCCATCGAGTTGTAGACATTCGGGGGTGCTGCGATTTGCCGTCAATAGTTTTGGCACACTCTGTGGGACCAAGAGGTCATTCCACAAGATTTGAAGGAATTTTCAAGAAATTTGGACTTAGAAATTGCCAGTTTTACAATTTCATATTTTCACCTTCTGGGCTGAACTTTGAAATCGATTTTCAAGGACTTAACTTGCTCGAAACAAGTCAAAATTTCACCAGTTGATAGATCGAGGGATAATCTTCAAAAGGGTATTCTTAGTTTTTTGAGATTTTTACTTTCAAAATTTCATGGTTTTTGGTATTTCGGATTTTAGGATTTCGGAAGTTTGGCATTTTTGGGTTTCCGGGACTGTCATTCCAAATCAATTTCCATACCCTAAAATATCAAAAATATAGGTCTTTCAAAATTTTGAGTTTAAATATTGTCAAGTTTGGTGTGTAACTTGGCAGAATCCAGCCTTTTGAGGCTCATTCCCCAACACATCTGGCGACTCCGAAGGGGTAGAATTCAATGGTATAGCAGCATTGGTTGCCCAGGTACATGAGAAGAATTAGAACCAGGTCTGATACTCAAGAAGAGGGTCTATTTTTCCACTTACAACTATCACCAAGCAGACGAAGGAAAGGAAGAAGACCACAAAGATCACCTTCTCAACCTAACAGGACTTTATCAACCCCTCCACCTGGTAGACCTTTCATCCAATCAACAACGATTCTTAGGCCAATCAGAATGGCACAATAAAACCATTTTTTCAACTTCACTGGCAGCGGCCCACTTGCCCTCAATGCACAGAATCCAATTCCAATTGCAGCATTGAAGAATATTCCATTTTTCACTGGAGAAAATCATACCACTCCTGGTGATCATGTCAAAGACATTGCTAACGTTTGTGCAATCCATGAGATAAATGAAATGGATGTTGCTGTCAAATTACTGGCATCTTCATTCAAAGGGAAGGCATTACAGTGGTTTAGGAGCCTTAGATCTGGTACTATCCAAAATTGGAATCAGTTTTGCATAGTTCTCCATGAGTAGTTTGGAGAAAAGGGAGACAATTTGTCTCTACTAGAACAATTGACAACTATCAAGAGAGCTCCCAATGAGCAGCTGACTGACTTCAACTTCAGATTTCAAAGGTCTTGGGATAGAATTCCAGTGGCTGTTAGGCCAATAGCTAAAGGTGTTTTTCTATACTATCTTAAGGATTTGAATTCTGATATTTCTATGTTAATTCAATCTATGGGAGGCACAACCTTACATGCTGCTTATAACATTGCCATTAGGGCTGAAAACTGTCTTATTCAAGCTGGTAAGCTGGCTCCTAAGCCTCCCATGCCCTTGTAATGTCGTCTTTATTTAATTAGGTGAGGGCTCAACTTTTCACTCACTGCAACTATCCAATTACTTCTAAATTTACATGTTAACTTGTTTTTTAGCTGATCTGAAAACGATTTTTACCCCCAGGTACCATTTTAAATATTTTAGATACTTTAAAAATTTATCAATTTACCCAAGATGTCGTTACAGATTTTAAAAAGTAAATTTTAATTAAATTATTGATTTAAAAGCGTGGAATGAAAATCAGAAATTAGAATGCAATCAGGGATTAAAAACAACACCACAAATTGATAACGGAGTTCACCAACTAGGGCTACGTCTCTGGATTCTCAACAAGAGAATCGATCTATTTAACATCCAATGAAGTACAATAACCCTTCAATAATGGCAAATAGATCACAAAAACCTACAAATCAGCTAGTTCTAGACCTCATGGAACTCAGTAATTTGACCGAACATGTTCCCAAGTTAATCCATGACCCATACATTGTCTTAGTAATGCGATCCTCCTGAAAATGTGCTACAAAACCCCCTACAAATGGAACATCCTAAGAATTACATGAAAAAAAATTACATATTTGGAATCTTTATAGAATTCCAAGTAGCTTTCATTTTTACACCATGGACAAATTATATCTCTAGGTCCTCCAAAATTGGGGTTGAAACAAAATTTCTCCTTAAGCCTTATGGCTCTGCACAAGCATGTCTTCCCATTCAAATACAATGAGCTATTTTTATAGCCTTGTCGAGCCTTATGTCTCATTAGTGGGGTATGTTGACTTTAACATGGTTGGTGGGCGGTTCAAATCCCGCCACCGACTCCACTACCTTTTCTGGATTCCAGTGGATTCACATACCCACTTCGCATGTTAAATAATGATTTTCCTTTCAATTATTGCCACCATTTGGCTTCACCCCATTCGTGGCTCGCTGGACACATAGACCTTCGCAATGGCAGTGAGAGGAAAGGTTTTGTTTTGGACCACTATCCAAAATCCCCATGTATCACTCTCCTCAATGCTTGGTTTTGGACTAAAGTTGTTTCTTTGTTGCACATGCATGGGCACACAACATCGTAATACCTTTATAATAGGCATGGACAACATGCTTTGTTGTGGTTTGGGCCCCACTTGGTGCTTTTCCCATCGTTTATTTCACTATGTATTTGGACTCTCTACCGAGTCATGCTTTGGTTTGGCCGAGCTATGTGTGTGATGTGTATTGGGTTAAATGTTTCCCTCATGGGCTGAGTTGTGTCATGTGGAGCCTCTAAATATTCCAAGTCATCACCCAATGCAGCCAAATTATTTGGTCTATCCACCAATACGGTGTTGATTTGTGCATTGAATATAAACCTCCCTTAATTTTTGATCCAAGTGGAGGCTACACTGAGTTATCTCGTTGTGGTGATTTTTTTCCAAGTTGAAAATGTGGCTTGTATCACCACGTATAAAGTGACTCGTGTAATGTTGAATTTCCATGGGGTCAAGATCTATCTACGAACTATCTCGAGCTATGGGTTGTGCACACCAATGTAGAAAATAAGGCTATAAATTGATAAGCTCAAACAATATGGTCAACTCGATTCAGTGGGGAGTTGACCACCCCACTGAGCTATCAAAATAGTTCACTTGAGCTCGATTGCAATGATGCAATGTAATATGGCATATACTATTGAAAATCGATAACGACAATATACAAAGGTGACAAAGGCGCCCCGCCTATAAAAGAGTGTGACAAACCTAGCTAAGGGTCCCTGACCAGTAAATAGTGGGGCCCACCATTATTTCATCCGTCGAAGCCCAGAGGTAATCAAAACACAAACTTTCAACCTTCTCACCTTTTTCCAAAATGTCATGTCAATGCATTACTTGTTTGTTGACCCTGTTGACCAATTTCCATACCTGGACTTTGGCTGACCACAACTTGAGCATATGAGCTCTGTTTTCTACGTTCCACCTATTTTTGGAAAGATATCAAAACACTCTACCACTTAGTCATGGTTTAGGGTAATTTATGGAACTAACGTATGTCCCAAAATGTATTTTGGATCATTATCACTAGTTTGGTAGGGGCCGCAAGAGGGACGGGCATGAAATCACATGCCAAAGGGGTGATTTCCAAATATGTTCATGAAATTGAGTATATGACACTAAATAGATTGGTATTGCACCCAAATCCTTTGAATCCCATGGTTCCCAATATTCTGCACCCATTTTTCTTCGTGGCCCTCAACTTTTTTGGGTACCATTATGAGCTTGTGTACATTCAGTTGTGTCTCATCATCTTTCACTAGCTTTTCAATGGCTTCATGGGCCATATTTTTTTCCTCTACACAATCACTTGAATTGGGAAAATTGTTTAGAGAATCAAGAACTTTCTTGTGAAATTCTAGGAGCCTTTAGAATTCATTTTAAACAACCATACATATTATATCCGCTTCAATGTTGATAACATTAAGCATATTAATGGTATCCAAATGTTGGGGATCATAGTTTTCAACCAAATTCATTAGATCCAAAGCTTTCCAATGGAATCAATAGATTTTCCTAGGCGATCTGTCATCACCAATCCGGCACTATGATAATTCTTCACTGGGAACTCCTCGTGCTATGATTATTTGCTAATGCACAGCCTTTAGTTTGGTGGATGTAATCTGGAAACAAAACAACAACCGAACACAAGAATACCATTGACTATGATAAGACAGAATGACGAAAAATCAGAAATATCAAAATAAATTATAATATTAACATGCAACTGTTACAATCTCACCCATGAGATACTTCAACAAGACTATGGGAGAAACTTTACAATTACACCTCTTGATGGCTTCTTCAACACACCTTTAACTGATGGCTTCCTTCGCACACTTCCTACAATATTTCTCACTACTTCTTTCTATGCTAAATGAGGGGGGTGGCCTCTCTATTTATAGAACTTACAGGCTTATCCATCTTATCTCTAAGATAGGATAAGAAATCCACTCTGACGAATCATATTCCATACCTTAACTCTTATCTGTACATGTAAGCTTATCTCTTAAGATAAGATAAACCTTATCATTTTACATGGGTTCCACATTTTTAGAATTTTTACAAATAAAATACACAAAATATTTATGACCTCACTCCTTGTCCTTATTACCAATATAATATTTCTAATTCCTAATCATGTAGACCCTACTTCTCTAATTACCCAAACTTTGACATTTTAACATTACTGGACCACTTACGACAAATATTTACTTTTTACAACATTCCTATTGTACTTTGACTGTTACCGTACTCCACATTATTTGCGGCGTCGTACTGGTAGCGCCGTTATCTTCTATCGGACGCTACTACTAATTACACTTAACAACATTCTATTCCTAATACATACATTAATGAAATAGAAATTATGGAGGAAAATTTTAGTGTCGACATCTTCCCCCTTCCTAGCTTCTACTCCGTCCTCGGAGTAAACTCTTCTGGTGCGTGGAAAATCTTCAACTTTTCGTGGTTGACCCATTTCGTAATGGGAGTGCCATCCAATTCCTCCAGTCGGTACGTACCATTTTCATGCACAACTGCTATTTTGTAGGGCCCCATCCATTTTGGAAGAAATTTTCTCTGTCTTCTTTTTTTGTATCTGGAATCATATACTAGAACCAAGTCATTCATTTGAAATGGAGACAAAAGGATCTTTTGATCAAAGTATTCCTTCTGCTTCATTTTCTTCTTATGGCTTGTATCCTTTGCTATTTCCCTCATTTTCTCTAGCAAATGAAGATGTACCAACCTTTCTTTTATTGAATCACTTTCATCCATCCTTTCATTTTTCATAACTCTCACAGTGGGAATATCAAACTCAATAGGAAGGATTGGATCAATGCCGTAGGCCAACTGAAATGGAGAGTATCCTGTTGCTGACTTTGATGTTGCCCTATATGCCCACAATGCTACATGAATCCTCTTATCCCATTTATGTACTTGCAAGGATGCATCCTTTGCTAGAATTTGACACAACACAAAATTTGTTCGTTCCACCTGTTCATTTGTGCTTGGTTTGTATGTTTTTGCCTTCCTATGCTTAATAGAAAACTTATTGACTAGGGCTTCTACCACATCATTAATGAAGTGGCTTCCTTGATTTGTTACAATTTTCAATGGAAAATCAAATCTAGTGACAATGCGTTCATATATGAACCTTGCCACTTCATCCATGGAAGTTGTTTTCAATGGCCTAGCTTCAACCCACTTGGTCAAATAATCTGTGGCAACTACAATATACTTATTTTGGCGTGAGGTAGTTGGAAGTGGACCTACAATGTCTATTCCCCACTTTTCAAAGGGACCAAGTGGAAGAATAGGACATAATGGAGCTGATGAAGTCTTACAGTTACCATGTGTTTGACAAATATCACATGTCTTACAATAATTATAACAATCTTTAAAAAGAGTGGGCCAGTGATAACCTGCATCCAAGATCCTTCTTGCTGTAAGTTGTCCAGAGAAGTGCCCTCCACATGTACCATTGTGGAATTCTTCTAGCAGCTCCTTCCCTTGATCACGTCCAACTGCCCTCTTGTACTGTCCATTAGGTCCTATTCGAAATAATACTCCATGCAGAATAGAATATGGACGACTGGCTTGAGTAATCCTTCCCTTAGTCTTTGCATTGGCACCATCAGGAAACTTGAATTCATTCAGATAATTCCAAATATCTATGTATTCACTAAGGATTGTGTCAAGGGACAACAATGCTGCATCAGGGAAATCATCATCATCACAAGATGATCCTAAACCATCATAGGCTCGAGAGAGTGCATCTTCATTGACATGTTTCTTTCCTGGCCTATCTATAATATCAAATTCAAATTCTTGTAGCAAAATTATCCATCTTGCTATCCTCCCTGATGGGTTAGGTTTATTGACAATATATTTTAGAGCCTGATGATCTGTTACAACTAGAAATTTTTGCCCTAGCAAGTAATTTCTGAACTTCTTTACAGCAAAAATGATAGCCAAAGCCTCTTTTTCAGTTACAGTATAGTTTACCTCAGCACTGCTCATTTGTCTGCTCCCAAAGTAAATTGGATGTTCATTCCCATTTTCATGCTTTTGGCTCAAAGTACTTCCTAGTGCTGCATCTGAGGCATCAGTGTACACAATGAATGGTTTGCTCCATTCTGGATTCTTCAAAACAGGTGAAGACACCAAGGCTTCCTTCAGTTGTCCAAAAGCTTCATGTGCCTTATTTCCTGGTTCATAAGTAACATCCTTCTTCAAGAACTGGGTTAGTGGCTGTGCAATCTTTGAGAAATTCTTGATGAACCTTCTATAGTAACCCACATGGCCTAAAAATGATCTCAACTTACTTCTATTCATAGGAAATGGTAAATCTTTGATTTTTGAAACTTTATCAGGATCAGTACCAATACCATCTCTGGATACAACATGCCCTAACAAAACGCCTTTAGAACATCCAAAGACACACTTTGTAGGGTTTAGTGAGGCTTGTGCTTCATCTAACCTTTGAAATGCTGTCTCCATTTGGTGCAGGTGGTCCAACTTGCTCCCATAGATGTAAAAATCATCCAGAAATACTCTGATGAAGGTCCCAATGTAGGGTTCGAACACCCTATTCATCAAACGCTGGAATGTTGCTGGAGCATTACACAACCCAAAAGGCATAACTCTATAAGAAAACGTTCCCCAAGGAGTGGTGAACGTGGTCTTCAGCTGATCTTTCTCTGCTATACGAACTTGGTTGTAGCCGCTATATCCATCAGCAAAACTATAGCACTCCTGGCCAGCTACTTTGTCCAAGATCTGATCTGAAAATGGAAGAGGGTAATGATCCTTCTTTGTTGCCTTATTGAGCTTCCTGTAATCAACACAAATGCGTAGCTTCCAATTCTTTTTTATTGAGATCACAATGGGAGAAACCCATTCTGAATTCTCCACAGCAAATATGAATCCTGCATCAAGCAACTTATCTATTTCTTCTTTTACAGTCTTGGAAAAATTAGGATTCATTCTATATGGCATTTGCTTTATGGGCTTAGCACCATCTACCAGCTCAATACAATGTTCTACCCAACTTACTTGACGGAGTTCCTTGTAATCAAAAGTGAATAGGTGTATGTACCTTCGAAAGAGCTGGAGTTAGGATTCCTTCTCACTCTCCATCACAGCATCACCAATCTTTATTTGCTGGAGACGATCATCAACTTCTTCTTCAGAGAATTTTATGGGGTCATGAGTTGGTGTGATTGGAAGGATATCCATGACTGAAACATCAACCTCACTTTCTTCATCTTCAGTGTCCACTTCACTGGTACTAGAGTAATCAGAGGATGTCCAATCATCATCAGTTTCATCACTTGAATCCACAGGTTCTGCTTTATGATGCCGAGGGATCACATTTATTTTCACCCTCTCTCTACCACGTCCAAGTGTCATGAAACCTTCATTCCAGTAGTTTCTTGCATGAACTCTCCTTAGCCATGGTCTTCCTAGCAGCATTGGGTACGCAACAGTACCATTTTTCATCACCTGAAAGTCTACCACACATACCACACCCATAAAAGATATTGCCACATTTGAAATTACACCTTCTGGTTTAGTTTTTCCCTTATTTAATGACCTTAACATAAGTGTTGAAGGGCGATCAATTTTTAACCCCAACATATTCATTACAGACTCGGTCATTATATTAACTGCAGCACCTCCATCAACTAAGACATCATGAATTGAAATACCATTACATAATACCTCAGCTTGTGGAGCATAGGGATCTGCCTCTGCCTCCAAAACAGGGACCCTCAACCTCCTTCCTTCTTCGAGCATTGAGTCCACCTCGCAACTCCCCGCCTCTTCTCAGAAGACATAGCCAAGAGTTGACCATATGTAATATTTGCAGGCCTTTTGGACAGATCTTCCAAGATGGAGTATGGTCCTTGCCCCTGTGAAATCAAAAAATCCTGCACACCCAACTTTTTTCTCCTATGTTTCTTACTAGTTTCTCCTTTCATCTTCTTAGGATCAGTTCCATCTTGATTATCTTTTTCTTTCTTTCTTTTTGTTATAAACACATCTACTTCATTATTTCTTCTCTTATCTACTACATCAAAAGAATTCACAGGTGATTTTCCTTTATCATTATCTCCTTTACCAGATGTAGAAGCTCTATCTGGACAATTATACTTATAATGACCCTTTTTATGACAACCATAACAAACAACTTCAGAAATATTTCTTTTTGGACCTCTATCTCCTCCCTGAGAACTGAATTCCTTTCCTTGAAGAAGATTAATAGTTAACTGACCCATCTTTTTGAGCAGATCTTCATACTCAGTAGATGTAATAGGAGAAATATTTGTGCTCACCGGGAGTGGTTGTGGATTCTGGACCAAAGGTGCTGGTGTAGGCTCTACTTTAGCAACAATTTCTTTGGGCTCCTCTTCCATGCTTTCTTCTTTCCTTCTTGCAATCTCCTTTGCTTGTTCAATGGTAGCTGGGCAGTCATACTTCACTCGTTGTCTGATCTCTGGTTTCATCCCAAGAATGAAGTGCTTACAGAGGAGATTATCCACGCCATTCATCAACCCATCCGCTAGTCCTTCCTTCCGGATCTGGGCATCGAGCTTCCTCCTTAGCTCTAGAACATGAGCATGATAATCCCTTATCTTCTCCTTCTCTCCTTGGGATAGTTTTGTGATATCGATCATGAGATCTGCATATTTCTATTGTTCACAAAATTCTTCAAGAAAACTTTTAGTTAATAAATCCCATGAATTTTTCACATTATCACCTAGTGTTTCAAACCACCTAAGTGCTGAACCATCCAAAAAGGTAGGAAAAAATTCAGTCCATTGTTCCCTTCTTATAAGGCCATTACAAATACAAGATCGTTTAAACTCTTGAATGAAAGAAGAAGCATCTTCATTAGATTGAGCTGAAAAAACAGGAATCTTTCCCATTTTCAAAAGTAACCACCGTGAAATACAACCAACAAGACTTATGTGCACAAATAATTGGAATCACTATACTAGAAAGTGACTTTACACCTTTCTACAGTAAAATAGAAATGACCACGGTAAACTATGGTAAAACTTGACTTACTACGGTAAAAATTGACTTTACTGTGGTAAAAAATATTCACGGTAAAAAGTGAAGTTACTGCGGTAAATACTATTCACGGTAAAAAGTGACTTTACTGTGGTAATTACTATTCCCAGCAAAAAGGACTTTACCAGGGTAACTATTATTCATGGCAAAAATGACTTTAACATGGTAACTACTATTCACGGTAAAAATGACTTTACCATGGTAACTACTATGCACAGTAAAAACAAGGTTACCCTCCAATAGATTTTTCACTAAGTGGGAATATCTCTCCAGAAAATCCACCAACGAGGAATGGTCCCGGCAATGGAACCAAAATGTCATCACCAATCCGGCACTATGATAATTCTTCACCGGGAACTCCTCGTGCTATGATTATTTGCTAATGCACAGCCTTTAGTTTGGTGGATGTAATCTGGAAACAAAACAACAACCGAACACAAGAATACCATTGACTATGATAAGACAGAATGACGAAAAATCAGAAATATCAAAATAAATTATAATATTAACATGCAACTGTTACAATCTCACCCATGAGATACTTCAACAAGACTATGGGAGAAACTTTACAATTACACCTCTTGATGGCTTCTTCAACACACCTTTAACTGATGGCTTCCTTCGCACACTTCCTACAATATTTCTCACTACTTCTTTCTATGCTAAATGAGGGGGGTGGCCTCTCTATTTATAGAACTTACAGGCTTATCCATCTTATCTCTAAGATAGGATAAGAAATCCACTCTGACGAATCATATTCCATACCTTAACTCTTATCTGTACATGTAAGCTTATCTCTTAAGATAAGATAAACCTTATCATTTTACATGGGTTCCACATTTTTAGAATTTTTACAAATAAAATACACAAAATATTTATGACCTCACTCCTTGTCCTTATTACCAATATAATATTTCTAATTCCTAATCATGTAGACCCTACTTCTCTAATTACCCAAACTTTGACATTTTAACATTACCGGACCACTTACGACAAATATTTACTTTTTACAACATTCCTATTGTACTTTGACTGTTACCGTACTCCACATTATTTGCGGCGTCGTACTGGCAGCGCCGTTATCTTCTATCGGACACTACTACTAATTACACTTAACAACATTCTATTCTTAATACATACATTAATGAAATAGAAATTATGGAGGAAAATTTTAGTATCGACAGATCGACCCACTAGGTAAGTGCACGAAGTTGGGGGGCCAAAAAGCAGACAAGAATTTGAAAAAAAACAAAACACTTTTGTGTTTTGTTAAAAGGCGCTCACATTTTAATTTTTTTGTCTCGAGAATCACCAAAGCATAACATGTACATGTTACATAACACGTACGCATTATGTTTGCTATAAACAAAAAAAGATGCCTGAGCCTCTTTCATTCTACCTCCCTCAAACACAAGTTTCAGAGCTTTTTTGCACCCTCATGTTTTTTCATTCAACTAGATCTCAAGCTCAAAGGATCGTTTATGGATCACTGGGAAGATTTGAATCGATGATGGTGCCATGGAGAAGAGGTAACACAATTATTTTATCAAAATTGCATTGAAATATGATAATTATAGATTAAAATTTGAATTGAGTACATATTTTTTATTATTACAGTGAGAGGTCGAGGGAATCAACCACAACCAACCCCTGTTATTCCTAACATCCCTCCTGACACTCCCAAAATTTCTCAACATCCCTTGGGTAGTCAAGAAGATTTAGCAGCCCAAATAGTTGAAAACAAAATTGAAATTGAGGATTTAATCAAAACAATAACAGATGCACAATTTACAAACCCCCACCGCACCTCTCTTGTAAACAGATTGGAGGCATTACTTGTTCAAATTGATCGTTAGACAACTTATAAAGAGGGTTGTAGGGTTTATTATTCCAACAAATTGTCATATGTGGATGTAAAGAAAAAATAAATTTCAAAAGAACTCATATGTACCTTATTCACGGACCCCCGCACTAATTTTCCTTTTCCGTTGACAAGTAAACGATTTCCCATCCATTGGTGCAATAATAATTTGATTAAAAATTATTTTTGGGACCGATGGTGGATGGTGTTTTATTTTCCACCTTGTAATAACAATGAGATTCCACTATACTTTATGAGGAAACTCTATTGCGAGTTTATCCTCAATAAGATCCCAAATTATTTTGATTTCCGAGATTTTCAGGGCCAAGGAAAAGGATTTGCATAGGATCAAATAGGTGCACAACGTGCACCTATTCAGCAAAGTAGATTCCCCTACAGAAGCCCCCTCACCATGAGATTTTACCTCAAGCAGTGAAGGAGATAGTAGAGATTGATACACTCCACGCGCTTCAGGGGCTATCTATGACCCTTGTTCGACATACGAGGGAGATTTATGATCTAGATGCTCGCGGAGGTACACAAAGTATTCCCTTACGGAGTACTAGCATGAGGCTACATTTTTTATCGTCATGTGGTAGCATATGTTTGGGGTCTGAGGAGGATGATACTCTCATGCGTACTAATTTTGGTGCACTTGGTGCTAGGGGTGAACATGATAATGTCACTATGTTAGATGTCCTTTTGAGTGAGACATTTGGATTACATTCATCCATGTCACCTTCACAGGTAAATTTGTTATGTGTTTTTATTTGTGTTACAAAAAGTTTGGAGTATCTGATTTACTTATATATGTTAAATTTTTGAAATAATTGTATCTGTACATGTACATGGATTGATATTACAGCGCGCAGGAGGTGCATCTTCATCCCGACCACAGGCGGCGAGCACCATGCATACACATACATTCACAGAGGTAATTTAGAATGTTAATTATGTAAAATTTTCACATACATGTGTATATTTATATATATATGCATGTATATATATATATATATATATATATATATATATATATATATATATATATTAGTTTTGAAGTCAAATATATGTATGTTCTTATATGTCCATGTAACTCACATGATATACATGGTTGATAAAGATGTTGACTTCACTAGACACCCCATCATCTCTGTGACAAGTAGATAAAGGTGTTGCCACTACGGTTTCATCTGTGCAACAACTCACTGAGGTATTCAAACAACATGTAAATTTTGTTAAATTTATCATGTAATTCATATTATGTTAAATTACATGTTAGTAATGTCTTTCATTGTAGAATTATTAAATTATGTTAATAATGTCCTTCATTGTGTGTATGCGAGAGTTACCTATGACAAGGAACAACTTTTTTCATTTGATTCACAGGTGTGGCGGGGTAAAAACAATAGTTCTATATTGATAAAATTAGTTAAAATATTGTCATTATGTAGATACATGTCCTTAGCTCTATTTTTGCTAATTCTGATGCTAGATTTTATAATCTTATGTGTATGTAGGGAACTTCAACCCCCTCTATTTTGAATTTGAGGGCACGAACTCCTCCATCTCATCGTCTTCTTCCCCTCATTCGTACTGCAAGAGCTCTCGATGACTCATCTAAGCATGAGATGCAAATTTGGTGTGGTTGAAAACTTGCGGTAAGTTTGTGTATTTATGTAAATAATTTCATTCTAGCATGGTCTTAAATACATGTTGAAAACATATATATATTAAGTTTTGACAAAAAAACATTGTTTGCATTTGCAGGCTTATCTATAGGTGAGTATTCAGCGGAAGAGGACTCGAAGCATGGGATCGGATGATCCAAAGTCATCTCATGGATTTGCATCTTCATCTAAGGGAGGGCATTCTTCAAGCAAGGCAAAGAGGGATAGATTTTCGTGAGTAGGAAATATATATATCTTACATGACATTGTTTTTGTATGCCTATGTGCATAGCATTGTATGTAAGCCTATATGACATTTGAACTAGATGGTATATGACCTATTTGGGCATTTTTGTATTTATTATGCACATTAAAATACTATTTGGAACTTGATAATTTTGTATGATACCTTACATTTTTGAGATTATTTTCGCATGAATCTAATATGATGTGCACTTGACAATATTTAAGACATTATGGATTATTTTTTCATTTATTGGTGATGTACATGTACTAGTATTTTCAATGTATAATATGCATCAAACTTTGGAAATCAATATTTATATAATGTATGTACATAAAGAGTTACCTAATCTGAGTAATTATTCATTCAATTTATCAATGTGTATATGTGTATTTACCTTACTTGCGCTTCTTCTTGTTCATGGTCTCCTTGTACTGGTTCCTATCTTATCATGCACTAGCTACATTCTTCTATGCTTCGTAGTCTTCTACCCTATTAAAACACCCAACAGTCGTCACAATTTGATGCCATTCATCTGTTGATATTTTGAGAATGTCTCTCCATATACATTACTCCAATGCTTGAGAAATTCTCCAGATGCAATGACATTCAGATTCAAACACACGATGATTCTTGATTGTCTAATCATGTCTAATTCATGTTACTACCTTTAACTCTGTAGGCATTTCAAGTTATTTGGAAATCACATCACACCCTTCACGAGGCTTGATGACTACCCCTATCCTTTTTAAGGAACTTTTGAAAGAATCCATGGGTTTATCATAACATAAATTATCAATGAATGGAAGGTCACTAAGTCGTAGGCCAGCTGACTCCCATCTAGAACTAAACAAGAAATATTTACTAGGTGATTGATAACTCCCGTGTGTTCTTAGACATACCCATATAAAATTCATTCTTAAGCCAATATATTCATTCGTGGCTCTTAAGTGACTATGCCTGGACGGGGTAGCCCTACACTGACTCAGACTGCACTATTTCGTGCGTTTGCAAACAATAGCACAGCGAGAGAATCGGAAGGAGATGGAGAAAACCGTGAGAGGATTTTGTAGAGGGACCCGACATAGAGGTCTTAGATCTGATGGGAGATATCTAGGTGCCACAGAGTCTGAGAAATCACCCGTCGAAGATATGGCATGTTTGGGACTCAAGACTCTTAAGTGACTATGCCTGGACGAGGTAGCCCGAAAGCATGGGGAGTGTAGGGAACCAAAATGAAGCCTCCAGTAGCGTTCACCAGGCCAATTGGACGTGTTGGCATAGTTGGTTCCGTCCCATGAGCTTTCGTTTGCAAACTACAGTGTCTCACAGCCCTATACTAACTCAAACTGCACTATTTCACGCGTTTGCAAATAATAGGACAACAAAAGAACCAAATGGATATGGAAAAATCCATGAGTTAATTTCATAGAGTGCCCCGACGTGGAGGTTTTAGATATCACAAGACGTCTCTAGGTGCCATAAAGTTTGAGAAATCACTCGTTGAAGATATGGCGTGATTGACATAGTTGGTTTGGTCCCATGAGCTTCTGTTTGCAAACTACAGCCTCTAGCAACCCTACACTGACTCAGACTGCATTATTTCTCGCATTTATAAACAATAGCATAGTGAAAGAACCAGATGGCGACAGATAAAATAGAAAAAGGATTTTTTAAAGGGCCCCGACTTGGAGGTCATGAATCTAACAAGACATCTCTAGGTGCCACAGAATATGAGAAAGCACCCATCAAAGATATGGCGTGTTTGGGCTTCAGGGCTCTTAAGGGACTACACCCAAACGGGGTAGCCCGAAAGCACAGGGAGCGTAAGGAACCAAAATGAAGCCTCCACTAGTGTTCACCAGGCGACCACAACATGATGGCGTAGTTGGTTCGGTCCCATGAGCTTATGTTTGCAAACTAAAGCCTCTGACAGCCCTACATTGACTCAGACTGCACTATTTCTCGCATTTGCAAACAATAGCACAGCGAGAGAACTAGATGGAGATGGAGAAAACCGCAAGAGGATTTCATAGAGTTATTCAATTTGGACCTCTCAAATTTGACGAGATGTCTCTAGGTGCCATGGAGTCTAAGAAATCACCCATCGAAGATATGGCGTATTTGGGCTTCAGGGCTCTTAAGGGACTATGCCCGGATGAGGTAGCCCGAAAGCACGGGCATCATATAAAACAAAAATAAAGCCTCCAATAGTATTCACTAGGCCATATGGATGTGTTTTCCTAGATGGTTCGGCCCCATAAGCTACCGTTTGCAAAATACAACATCTAGCAGCCTTATACTGACTTAGACTAGACTATTTCATGTGTTTATAAACAATAGGACAACAAGAGAACTGGATGGATACGAAGAAAACTGTGAGAGGATTTTGTAGAAAAATTCAACATAGAGGTTTTGGATCTGATGAGACATCTCTAGGTGCTACAAAGTCTTCTAAATCACATGTCGAAGATATCAGGTGTTTTGGTCTCAGGGCTCTTAAGAGACTACGCCCGAACGAGGTAGCCCGAGAGCATGGGGAGCGTAGGGAACCAAATTAGCATTCACTTGGCCATTTGGATGTGTAAGCATAGTTGGTTTGGTCCCAAACACTACCGTATGGAAAATACAGTATCTATTAGCCTTACACTGACTTAGACTACACTATTTCACATGTTTGCAAACAATAAGACAACGAGAGAACCGAAAGGAGATGGAAACAATCGTGAGAGGATTTCGTAGAGTGCCTCGATAGAGAGCTCTCAAATCATACGAGACATCTCTAAGTGCCACGGAGTTTGAAAAATCACATGTCGAAGATATAAGGTGTTTTGGGCCTCAGGGCTCTTAAGCGACTACACCCAGATAGGGTAGCCCAAAAGCACGGGGAGCATAGGAAACTGAAATGAAGCCTCCACTAGCATTCACATGGCCACCCCAACGTGTTGGCATAGTTGTTTGGGTCCCACAAGCTTTTTTTTGCAAACTACAGCCTCTGGCAGTCGTACATAGACTCAAACTGCACTATTTCATGCGTTTGAAAACAATAGAAAAGTGAGAGAACCGGATGGAGACAGAGAAAACCGTGAGATTATTTCATAGAGGGCCTTGACGTGGAGCTCTCAGATATGATGAAATGTGTCTAGGTGCCATGGAGTCTGATAAATCACCTATCAAAGATATGGCGTGTTTGGGCCTCAGGGCTCTTAAGGGACTACGCTTGGATAGGGTAGCCCGAAAGCACGGGGAGCATAGGGAAGCAAAAAGAATCCTCCACTAGCAAACTCACCAAGCCACCACAACGTGTTTGTGTAGTTGCTTAAGTCCCTTGAGCTTCCATTTGAAAAATACAACCTCTGGCAACCTTACATTGACTCAGACTGCACTATTTCTTGCGTTTGTAAAAAATAGCACAACGAGAGAACTGGATGGAGATAGAGAAAATTGTGAGAGGATTTCATAGAGGTATTCATCGTAGAACTCTTAGATCTGACGAGATATTGTCATCACCAATCCGGCACTATGATAATTCTTTACCGGGAACTCCTCGTGCTATGATTATTTACTAATGCATAACTTTTAGTTTGGTGGATGGAATCTGGAAACACAACAACAAACATAACACAAGAATACTATAGACTATGATAAGAAGGAATGATGATAAATCTGAAATATAAGTGTAATTTATAATATCAACATGAAATTGTTACAATCTCACCCATGAGGTACTTCAAGTGTTTCTGACTTCACTTGCCTTCCAACAATAACTATGGGAGAAACTTCACAATTACACCTCTTAATGGCTTCTTTAACACACCTTCAAAATGATGGCTTCCTTCGCACACTTACTCATACAATATTTCCCACTTCTTTCTATGCTAAATGAGGGGGGTGGCCTCTCTATTTATAGAACTTCCAGGCTTATCCATCTTATCTCTAAGATAGGATAGGAAATATCTTCCGGCCAATCATATTCCATGCCTAAACTCTTGCCTTTACATGTAGGCTTATCTTTTAAGATAAGATAAACCTTATCATCTCACATGGGTTCCACCTTTTTAGAATTTTCCACAAATAAAATACACAAAATATTTATGACGTCACTCTTTGTCCTTATTACAAATATAATATTTCTAATTCCTAATCATGTAGACCCTACTTCTCTACTTACCCCAACTTTGACATTTTAACATTATCGGACCACTTACGACAAATATTTACTTTTTACCACAACATTCCTATTGTACTTTGACTGTTACCGTACTATACTTTATGGGCAAAACCGTAATGACGGCACTGTTATCTTCTATCAAACGCCACTACTAATCATACTTAACAACATCCTATTTCTAATACATACATAATAAAATAGAAATTACGGAGGAAAATTTTAATGTCGACAATGTCTCTAGGTGCCACGGAGTTTGAGAAATCACCCATCAAAGATATGGTGTGTTTGGGCCTCATGGATCTTAAGGGACTACACCCGGATGGGGTAGCTTGAAATCACGGGCATCGTAGGGAACAAAAAAAAATCCTCCACTAGTATTCATTAGGAAATACATACGTGTTGAGGCCCAATCACGCCATATCTTCGACGGGTGATTTCTCGGACTCCATGGCAGCTAAAGATGTCTCGTTAAACCTAAGAGCTCCATGTTGAAGCCCTCTACGAAATCCTCTTGCGGTTTTCTCTGTCTCCATCCGGTTCTCTCATTGTGCTATTATCTATAAACGCATGAAATAGTGCACTTTGAGTTAGAGTAGGGCTGCCAGAGGCTGTAGTTTGCAAACAAAAGTTCATGGGACTGAACCAACTACGTCAACATGTTGGGGTGGCTAGGGGAATGCTAGTGGAACATTCATTTTGGTTCCCTACGCTCCCCGTGCTTTCGGGCTACCTCGTTCGGGCGTAGTCGCATTAGAGCCCTGAGGCCCAATCACGCCATATCTTTTATGGATTATTTCTCGAACTCTGTGGCACCTAGAGATGTCTTGTCAGATCCGAGAGCTCCATGTTGAATCCCTCTACAAAATCCTCTCGTGCTTTTCTCCGTCTCTATCCGGTTTTGTCGTTGTTCTATTGTTTGCAAATACGTGAAATAATGTAGTTTGAGTTAGTGAAGGGATGCCAGAGGCTATAGTTTGCAAATGGAAACTCGTGGGACCGAACCAACTACACCAACATGTCTTGGTGGCCTGGTGAATGGTATTGGAGGCTTCGATTTGGTTCTCTATGCTCCCCGTGCTTTCAAGCTACCCCGTCCGGGCGTAGTCCTTTAAGAGCCCTGAGGCCCAAACATTCCATATCTTCAATGAGTGATTTCTCATACTCCATGGCACCTAGAGATGTCTCGTTAGATCTAAAACCTCAACATTGAGGCCCTGTATGAAATCCTCTCACGGTTTCTCTATCTCCATCCAGTTCTCTCATTGTGCTATTGTTTGCAAACGTGAGAAATAGTGTAGTGTGAGTCAATGAAGGGCTGCCAAAGGATGTAGTTTACAAACAGAAGCTCATGGGACCAAACCAACTATGCCTACAAGTTGGGTGGCCTAGTGAATTCTATTGGAGCATTCATTTTTCTTCCCTACACTCATTGTGCTTTTGGGCTACCCCGTTCGGGTGTAGTTTCCTAAAATCCCTGAGGCCTAATTACACCATATCTTTGACGGGTGATTTCTGGAACTCTATGGCACCTAGAGACATCTCATCAAATCCAAAAGCTCCAAGTTAGGGCACTATACAAAAGCCTCTCACAGTTTTCTCCGTCTCCATCTGGTTCTCTCTTTGTGCTATTGTTTACAAACATGGGAAATAATGCAGTTTGAGTCAGTGTAAGGCTACCAGATGCTGTATTTTGCAAACGGTAGCATAAGGGACCAAACCAACTATGCCAACATATTGGGGTGGCCTAGTGAATGAAAATGGAGCATTCATTTTGGTTCCCTACTCTCCTCGTGCTTTTGGGCTACCCTGTCTGGGCGTAGTCCCTTAAGAGCCCTGAGGCCCAATCACACCAAATCTTCGACGGGTGATTTCTCAGACCCCGTGGAACCTAAATATGTGTTTTTAGATCCAAGATCTCCATGTTGGGAATCTCTATGAAAGCCTCTCGTGGTTTTCTCCATCTCCATCCGGTTCTCTCATTGTGCTATTGTTTGCAAACGCGTGAAATAGTGTAGTTTGAGTTAGTGTAGGGTAGCTAGATGTTATAGTTTGCAAACGGTAGCATGTGGGACCGAACCAACTATGACAACACATTGGAGTGGCCTAGTGAACACTATTGGAGGCTTAGTTTTGGTTCCCTACACTCTTCATGCTTTCAGGCTACCTCGTCCGAGCGTAGTCGCTTAAGAGCCCTGAGGCCCAATCACGCCATATCTTTGACATGTGATTTCTCACACTCCATGGCACCTAGAGACGTCTCATCAGATCTAAGAGCTCCATGTCAAGGAATATTATGAAATCCTCATGTGGTTTTATCCATATCCATCCAGTTCTCTCGCTATGCTATTGTTTGCAAACGCGTGAAATAGTGCAGTTTAAGTCAGTGTAGGGTTGCAAGAGGCTGTAGTTTGAAAATGGAGGCTCATGAGACCAAACCAGCTACGCCAACACATCGGGGTGGCCTAGTGAACACTACTGGAGGATATTTTTTTGTTCCCTATGCTCCCCGTGCTTTCAGGCTACCCCGTCCGGGTGTAGTTACTTAAGATCCCTGAGGCCCAATCACGCCATATCTTCGATGGGTGATTTCTAAGACTCCGTGGCACTTAGAGACATCTCGTCAAATCTGAGATCTCGACATCGGGGCAGTCTATGAAATCCTCTCTTGGTTTTCTCCATCTCCATCTGGTTCTCTCGCTATGCTATTGTTTACAAACTCGCGAAATAGTGCAGTTTGAGTCAATATAGGGCTGCCAAAGGCTATAGTTTAAAAATGAAAGCTCATGAGACCACAACAACTACGCCAACATATCAGGGTGGCCAGGTGAATGCTAGTGGAGGATTTTCTTTGGTTCCCTACGCTCCCCGTGCTTTCGGGCTAAAGAGCCCTGGGGCCCAATCACGCCATATCTTTGACGGGTGATTTATTAGTTTCTGTGGAACCTAAAGATTTCTCGTTAGATCTAAGAGCTCCATGTTGGGGCACTCTACGAAATACTCTCATGGTTTTCTCATCCATCTGGTTCTCTCATTGTGAGCTATTGTTTGCAAATGCACGAAATAGTGCAATTTGAGTCATTGTAGGGCTGTCAGATGTTGTATTTTACAAACGGTAGCGTGTGGGACTGAACCAACTACACCAACACATCAAGGTGTCCTGGTGAATGCTAGTGGAGAATTATTTTTGGTTCCCTATCCTCCCTGTGCTTTTGGGTTACCCCATCCAGGCGTAGTCACTTAAGAGCCTTGAGGCCTAATCATGCCATATCTTTGACAGGTGATTTTTTGGACTCCGTGACACCTAGATATGTCTCATCAAATCCAAGAGCTCCACGTTGGGGCACTCTAAAAAATCCTCTCACGGTTTTCTCTATCTCCATCCGGTTCTCTCGTTGTGCTATTGTTTACAAACATGTGAAATAGTGCAGTTTGAGCAAGTGTAGGGATGCTAGATGTTGTATTTTGCAAACGGTAGCATGTGGGTTTGAACCAACTATGCCAACACGTCCAAATGTCCTGGTGAATTCTAGTAGATCATTTGTTTTTGTTCCCTATGCTCCCCGTGCTTTAGGGCTACCTCATCCGGGCGTAGTCGCTTACGAGCCTTGAGGCCCAATCATATCATAGCTTCAACGGGTGATTTCTCGGACTCTGTGGCACCTAGAGAAATCTTGTTGGATTCAAGAGCTCCATGTCGAGGAAATCTACAAAATCCTCTCGCGGTTTTTTCCATCTCTATTTTTTTCTCTCATTGACCTATTGTTTGCAAACACGCGAAATAATGTAGTCTAAGTCAGTGTAAGGCTGCTAGATGCTGTATTTTGCAAATGGTAGTATGTGGGACCAAACCGTCTGGGCCAACACATCCAAATGTCCAAGTGAATGCTAGTGGAGAATTTTTTTGGTTCCCTACCCTCCCCGTGCTTTTGGGCTACCTCGTTCGGATGTAGTCTCTTAAGATCCCTAAGACCAAAACACCTTATATCTTCAACATGTGATTTCTCAGACTCCGTGGCACCTAGAGATGTATATTCAAATCTGAAACCTTCATGTTGAAGCCCTCTATGAAATCCTCTCACATTTTTCTCCATCTCCATTTGGTTCTCTCACTATCCTATTGTTTGTAAAATGCGTGAAATAATGTAGTCTAAGTCAGTGTAAGGCTGCTAGATGTTGTATTTTATAAACGGTAGCTTGTGGGACCAAACCTTCTGGGCCAACATATCCGTATGGCCTGGTGAACGCTAGTGGAGGATTTTTTTTCATTCCCTATACTGCCCGTGCTTTCGGGCTACCTCGTCTGGGCATAGTCCCTTAAGAGCCCTGAGGCCCAAACACACCATATCTTCGATGGGTGATTTCTCAGACTCTGTGGCACCTAAAGACATCTCGTCAGATTTGAGAGCTCCAAAATGAATCCCTCTACAAAATCATCTTGTTTTTTTCTCTGTCTCCAATCCGTTCTCTCGTTGTACTATTGTTTGCAAACGTAAGAAATAGTTTAGTTTGAGTCAGTGTAGGGCTGTCAGAGGCTGTAGTTTGCAAACGGAAGCTCATAGGACCAAACCAACTACGCCAACACGTCGTTGTGGCCAGGTGAACACTAGTGGAGGCTTTGATTTGGTTCTTTATGCTCCGTGTGCTTTCAAGGTACCTCGTCTGGGCGTAGTCCCTTAAGAACCCTGAGGCCCAAACATGCCATATCTTCGACGGGTGATTTCTCGAACTCCGTGGCACCTAGAGACGTCTCGTCCAATCTAAGACCTCAATGTCAGGGCCCTCTATGAAATTCTCTCATGGTTTTCTTTGTCTCCATCTGGTTCTCTCATTGTGTTATTGTTTGCAAACATGAGAAATAGTGCAGTGTGAGTCAATAGAGGGCTGCTAGAGGATGTAGTTTACAAATGAAAGATCGTGGGACCAAACCAACTACGCCTACATGTCGGGTGGCTTGGTGAATTATAGTGGAGCATTTTTTTTTGTTCCCTACGCTCCCCATGCTTTCGGGCTACCCCGTCCGGGCGTAGTTGCTTAAGAGCTCTTAGGCCCTATCACACCATATCTTGGACGGGTGATTTCTCAGACTCCGTGGCATCTAGAGACGTCGCGTCAGATTTGAGACCTTCACATCGAGGCCCTCTACGAAATCCTCTCGCCGTTTTTTTTGTCTCCATTCAGACATAGTCAGTGTAAGGTTGTCCATTGCTAATAACCTGAATAATATAGGTGGTTCATACAATATAGGTGGTGAAATGATAATTTAAAAAGATATTTTTACAATATAGGTGGTGAAATGAGAATTTTTGTTTGTTGTTCCTTTCTAATATTTAATTTTTCTTAGTTTCACTTAGCTTCGAGAATAATAAATTCTCTACTGACAGTGTCAACGACATGAAGGTGGAAGCTTTTTTGGCACCACTAACCTACATAAACGTGTTAGTAAGTAATTAAATAGAATTTTAAATCATACAAAATTTAAACAAAATCATTTAAGTAAATATTCAAATTAAATTCATAAAGAACATACCTTTGCAAATTCAATCCAATGAACCGCAAGGATCAACTCTATTCTTGACAGTAGCAAGAATTGCTTCATGATCTGATTCACGAACCTTCCACAATTTTTTTTTGATATTCGACGTCAATATTTGATCAATTTAATATTTGTTGCAAGAATCAACTGTGAATAGTGAAGTATCTTCCGATGTAATTCATAGTCTTCAAACAACCAAATGTTTGATTTTTTGATAGGATATCATCAAAGCCAAATTGCAGTGACTACCACTGATCCAGTGGGATACTCAAGGTCTTCACCATCAATGACTGTGGAAGTCAAAAAAAATTTCCCTCTACATAATGAGATAAGAAGAAGTTTGTTCCATCTTCATTAAATTTCATCACAATAACTGTAAAAACGTGCCTTATGTATCACAAAGTAAAACTGTTCCGTCAATTTATAAATAAATTAAGAGTTGACCATTTAATAATTTATAAATCAAAAACATGGCATGTACATATATGTATGTACTTTATTGCACTAAATCAGAGACTTGGTCAAAGTCAGGTGATGTTGTCATTTGATCTGAAGACCCTAGAAGTTGTAATGCTCGTGGAACTTGATGTGTGTTGGGTGGAATTAGAGGTCTACAAGTCCATTAATCCACCCACTACTGTGACTCACATTCATTCCACGCAAAATCAATGCATGATATACAAAAACATGTCATGCACCTAGTATAAATAGTCCAAGCATTTGCATCCGAACTATGGAATGAGTGCATATCACTTGATCCTGCAACTGTCATACAATCTTCAAATTTTTTTAGATGTTGTTGCTCTATCAACCAAAAATATCTACAAACCATTGATCTCTCTTAAGATTCATGGCCCGTATTCTTGACACACCAATCAAAAATTATTTTTGCATCTGTAAATTTAGCACCATCCTTCAACTTTAACTCTTCTCTTGCAAGTGCTCTTGTCACACATGCTCTTGCACCATCATGCTCTCCTTTTTCATGCCATGCCTCAGTAAAACTCCATATATGTTGTACATTTGTTTCTTTTTCCATCCTACTTAGCCAATAAAATATCTGTGCATTCTTGAATTGTGATGTGCAGTTGTCTAACCAAATGTAATGTTGATATAAACTAATGTTCCTCTCATTCAGGTTCGCATCAAACACCTAGAAACACCCTTGTACGTATTATGTAGAATGTGTGCGATCATCACTGATGTATAAATGATACTCTCTTAATATTTTTTGATCTTGCTCAGTGCTTTCAGGAGAGTGCATGAATGTTATATGCGTGAAAATAGAAACTTGCACTGAATTATAATATTGAGACTAATCCTCCATTTATGGCTGCAATGTGTAATTCTCTGCGAAGTCAACCACTGAAACAATAGTACCAAGTGAGAATGTTTCCTTTCTTAACTTGAATTGTTCATCCAACCCTCGAGCTCTATGTGTGTGCCTTGCATATTCATAAAAAAATTCCTCTCTGAATTTGACCATATATTCTGATACAGGTAATTGTTTTGTAACAAGCTCAACTTCTTAGATTCTTTTCCATCTTTTAATTGATATGCCACCGATTTATATTTAGTGAAATCAATCAATTTTTTTCCTATTGAATATGTACTCTCCTCGTGGATACAACTTTTCAAATTTGGCAAGCCACTGCATACATTACACGTTCCATCCAAACATGCTTTGTTATAAAAAAATTGTCTTGTTGATTTTTCACAAAGTATTGTCGGAATACATTCCCTTGAATATTTTTATGGGACATTTATTCCACACTCATGCAACATGATGTCAGTATGCAAAACACTATGTATTTGACAAAAAACATCATAATGCATTGAAAATTCAGCATGATGCCTACAACAATAAGTGGTACGCGAGTGATTTGTTTTTACATAAAAGGGTTTGCTCATTTCAAAGAATATTTGGCTAATGTTAATTTGTGAATTTTAATTTTTAAACTTAGAGAAAAATTCTGTTTGAGTCATATATAAGAAATGTTTTGCACACAATTCACGATTACGAGAACCTATTCTTATTTTTACTGTATCTCTTCTATTCAGTGACACCCTTGTGTTCTCATTCCAAAAAAAATTCAATTAATTCTTTTAGAATATTAGATATATTCTTGTCTTTTTATGGAATTCTACTAGAGATATCCCAATAGTTAGTGTTATTGACTAACTCAAGATGTTTACGTCTCTCTATTACTTTCATTAGTTTTTTTTGTTTAGCTTCAAAGCACTACTTATTTTTCTAATCAAGCATTTATTAACTATTTTATCACTTACTATACAATTAGTTAGTGCACGTCATGTAGCATTACTATCTTTGGTGTGTCTTTGCCACCTACAGTTTGGTATGATTTATGTATGTTTTCGACAATTGACGCATTTTGATCAACAACATTAGATGTTCTTAATCTCAAGGTCTTCATTATAGGTTTCATATTAATTAATTTCATCAATGAAACAAATAATTTACATCTTTGTGTGTCATTTAAATTCTCAAAGTAATTATTCCAAATTCCACTAGCTTTTCTTCTCGCATTTCTTTCAGACATTTTGTTAGGCATTGGTTTTATAATGTTTTCATCAATTTCAATTAAGTGAATTGGTTTTCTTCACAAAATGGAAGGAAGTTTTCTTAGAGGTGAAGATTCATTTACAAGGTTACTTTCTTCATTCAGTGTTTTCATACAAATTTCAGGGTTAACATTTGGATTCTCAAGTAAGGGTTCAACAATTGGATTCATATCAATTTCTTCATCCATACCAACATTATCATTCAATTCAATATCATTATTCATTGCAAAATCATTATTCTCTACATTTTCATTATGTATTTCATCCCAATTTTCTAATACATTAGCTACATTTGATATAGCGAATGTACCTTTCCCTGCTTGAAGTTTTTGCATTATCTTCAATTTCTTTATTCTCTTCTCTTCCAATTGCTCTGGTGTATTATTCTTGACTTTCCTCTTGTCCTTAGCTCGATTTTTATAGCCCATGATTAGAAAAAATCAACTAGTGGGGTAGGGGAAAAAATGAAATACTAAAAAATCATGCAAGAATGTAGAAAATATTATAGACAAAAATAGAATATTTGCAGAATTCCCGTGAAAGAGATGAAAGGGACATTGGGGGGCCACAATATATAAAACAAATAAAAAAGCGTACGCGTTTTGCATTTTCTCTTTTCCCAAGCCATGCCTCAAGGCTTGGGATCCGGTTTGGATCCCCAAGCCTGAGGCATGGACCTGCACAAACACAACAAACAATGAGTTTTTACAAGAAAATGTAAAAATGACACTTACTCTATGATAAATAAAAATAAAACAATTGATCCATTTTTAAAACATTATACCATGACGTAGAGCAGAGTCTCTTCTTTCTAAAAGTATAATTTTCCAAATTTTCTGACTAATATAAGGTTTCCATATTATTTATATTCTAACTATGCCTTTTTATAGCTATTTTTTGAAGTGTAAATATGTCTATCTTTCATGGTGTATCTTTTTTTTGGGTGATCGAAATTAAAAATATATATACTAGCCCAAAATAGGCATAATTCTATACATATTAAAAAAAAAACAAAATTGATATTTTTTGAGGTAGTTGGGGGGGGGCATGGTCGGAGCTCCGTTATTTTTCAAAACATAATATTTTTGTACTAGAAAAATCATAAACAGATAAAATATTCGCTAAAAAAATCTTTTAAAAAATGGAGCCCAAACTAGATGCTCCTAGCTATCTTTTTACCAAAGGGTTTTCAAAAATACTAAATGGTACTAAAAAAATGGTGGGGGTCACGAAAGCCACTCTATTATGTTTTTTAACAAAAACAGGAGCATCTGTTGGTATTTAGTTGTTTGAACCATTTAAACTTATCTGTTTTCAATAAACTTTAGTAGCTTAGAAATTAGACTCAAAATGCTATGATTCATATTTTTGCAACATCTTCCAATTTTGAGCGTAACTATTTCGAAAAACTCGTACGAGTTGAAGTTTTTTTTTTCAGAAAACTGCATCCACTTAAGACACCCTTTTGGCCCCCCAACTTGGTGCACTCACCCCCTATAAAAGGAAAGAGTATTATGATTGTATTCAACAATGATAGTTTTTTCATCCTCATGTAGTTTTCATGTGGAGCTGCGAAATGTTTTGCAACATCCTGTAACCGTTCAATTTAACCTACAAAATTTCCACCACCTTCGAAATCCTGATAATGAGATCTAATTAGTGTGATTATATCCTTACAGTTGCATCCTTTATTTATTTTTATTGAAGTGAATATTTTTTTTCTTCATAGATTCCTCATGTGCTACCCACATATTTTTTAGATTTTATCCGGCCATACGTATTTGCTCCAATATTATTGTAATGTATTTTCCATGTGAAATGAATTTGTTTGATAGGTTACCAATAATTTCCTAGTTCTCTCTAAACACCCGTGCAGAAACTTGAAGCAGAACAACTCTGAGATAAGCAATCAACATTTTCTAAAGAAGAGAATATGTACTAATATGAAAGGAATAGATGAATTACATGTATGTAAAGGTCCCATGCTCCTTACTAGTCTACTCATGTGAGGGAGAAATACATCGCTATTTCTTGGAATGGTTTCCCACAACTTGAAGTTGGTTACATATTTGGAAAATAATTCACTCTTATTTACAGATTGTCTTCATGCTTTATTACATCTTTGTGTGTTACAGGGAATGGCCATATCGCCTATTATAACAAGTTGAAAATATATTTTATGCTAGCAAGAGGGAATTTCAATACGGTATTAACATTTTGGTAAAGTGCAATACATTTCTTTTTTAATTTTTCTTTTTCTTTTATAGTTGTATTGTGCCTTCATGGGTGGAAGATACAGTTTTTGAGTGAATAAGTTTTGGTAGTGTATAGTGGTGATTTATTTTGTGTTGTATGGTGGATCATGTCTTTTTAGTTGAAGCTTTTGTGTTTTGTTCCCACTTGGAGAATTGGATTTTAAATTGGGCGTACAATCTCCTGTAGTCGGGATTTCACTTGTTCTCATTTGGTGCTTACATACGACCTTGACATTAATTGAAATGTTTCATTATTTGAGTATGTAGGCACCCTTGACAGAAAAGGGAAGAAACCCTATCTGATCCCTGTAAATGGTTGGGCGTTGATATATATATATATATATATAAGTCATTTTTAATAGCATGTTGGATATTTTCTAGTTAAAACCTCAACCCAAAATCTTCCAAAACAACTAAGTAGAAAGTGCATCCACAAGGTTAGTACAAGGTTCTATCAAATTTCACCAGTCTCCAAAGAATAAAGAATACTTTGAGGATCATTGTGCATTGAAAATGATTTTCAATGGTTTTATGGTTTAGGGTGGAAGAGACATACATATCAATGCATGTCACGTTTCAGTGGGAGTTGTATGGATTATTGGGGAATCCTGTAAGGTTCCTAGATAGTTGAAATGGCAAATTATTTGGAGGGATTTCTTGTAAATACTTACTTCCAAATATGTTATGGGTGTGGTGAATTAAGGTTTATTCCTTGTATTGATTGTCATGGAAGCCACAAGGTTTCCAAGGAAGATGATAATTTCATGATGATCATGTGTTTACAATGTAATGGGAATGGGGTTTATATAATTCCCTTAATATTGCTCATGAGAAGAATTTTGTTAAAACTTCCTTTACTAGTGTAATTATATTAATATTCATTAATGTTAAAGGTATTGGACTTGATCTATAACTCATATTCTTGTGCTTCTAGACATTGGATTTGTTGATTCTTCTCGGTCACCTTTACCTACGAATTCAAGAAACACACAATAGATCATGTTAGTTGGGTCTACTATTTACCCTTTTAACATTTTAAGGATAAATGAATATATGAAAAGGGAGGAGATACTTAGGTGCCTCCTTTGGGTATCCTATGTATTGTATTTTCTATGGTGATTGACAAGTTCTAGTCTACAACATTTCCTATTTATCATTGGACTAATATTAATGTATCTATATATACTAAATACATTTTTGTTCTAATTCATAGATAAAAAATTTTAAAGGAAAAATAATGGTGTTTTACCCTTGTAAATTTTAACTTGTTTGTTATGAGAAACTAGAAATTATTTTTTTCTGAAATACATATTTGACAAGGAACAAATGAATTGATTGCTCCATTTCAGTTTCATTTCACAACTACCTTATCCTTTATATTGATTGTGTAGAACAATATTAATAATCTCCACTTCATTTGGGTAATTTATTCTATAAAAACCCACATTTCGTGGTTTCTCTTTTGTGAATAAATCTTTGTATGGTGATTTTCCATGTCTTGTTATAAGGTAGAGGAAGAGTTTTGGTTGGTCTGGCCTTCAACATCCCAATTTCCTTACGATGTTGATTTATTTACCAAAAGATTTTAATTGCTTTCTTTCATTCAAAGTCTTGATACTATTTTGAAAATAGAGAGAATTGGATTAAATCACATACAATAGACTAATGTTACACTCTAGGGTTATCTCTATCACACGTTGCAATGCACAAGACAATCACATTCATGTGAACCTGATGATGACCATTTGTTATGTAAACTACTACTTTGTATTGGGAAAAAGGTTATGCTGACATCGAACCTATGGGTTGTGGCAAGCATTGTTGATCGTTCCATTTGGATTTTGGTATTCATCATCTACAATGCAGGTTCAAGTCCATCAGATCTACCTTCTTTTGTTGTTTTACAATTTGAAAGATGCATCCAACCTATATGTGACCCTCAAAATCATTTGCACAATCCTATCACATCCATTTCTCATTGACCTCGAAGGAAACTCCCACTAAATATGCCTTGGGTGCTCAAAATGCATATATCTCAAGGCCTAATTTTACACAGGTGCCTATTGACATTGGAGATGTTGAATACCATGGCATTACATTCATAATTATTTCAATACTATGATGCCTACAAAACCTTCATATTTACCCAAAATTTTCTTTGGATGGGTGCTCCAAATTAGCACTTGGCACATATGTACCAAGAGGAAATTAGAAGAACAAAGAATGCTTCAACTACAAAGCTCTTTACAAATTTAAAGCCACATCGTCTCCCTCCACACTCATTTTTCCTCCCTCCTCTTCTCCTCTCATGTTCTTCCACTATTCAATTTTTCATCTTCTTCTACACACTTCTAGTTCCTTCTCTCCATGCACTTTACTATTTCGGAACAATCGTTGCCTCTCCTATCGGCGTGTCCATTACGCCTTTGTGGTGCGATAACTAGTATATTAAACAAAACATGAAAAATTGAACTCTCCATAACTTTGCTTTATAAAAAAGGCACTTTTAAAAACCTTAATATTTGCATAAATACAAAAACAATCTTCATTACGCGAAACATCATCCACTAGAATTCAAGCGGTCTTGCATACATCCTTATTTTATGAAATAAGAAATGGTTATTAAACACCCAAAACATAGTTATTGGACAATTAGATGTTCGGGAGTATTTTCTAGATCATGAAACTGTAATTTCAAAGTTTTATTTTAATAAAAAAAAAAAGATTATTTCTCTTCTCTCTCAAATACAGTTATTGATCAAGATGAATACAGATGTTGCTCACCAGTTGGATCAAATCAATATACAACTCCAAATTAACCAGAGGATCAATTTCATTCCAAAAGAATAAATAGGTTATCTAGTATTTTTTTGGGATAGTCAATTTCTCTTTGTTATGAACAAAGGACAAGCTAAGAGTAGTTTTTTCCTTTGTGTATTTCTTGCTTAGAATTTGATGTTGCAGCGGTCATTCTCATGTTGAAACGTTAATTGAAACATGTTTTTAACATGTAGTTTGAAAGCGGGTGAGTGAAGGGCATTCAGGGGGACCCAAAAAATTGGCATTGATAAGATTGTAATATAGCAATTATTGTAGAAGAAGGAGAGGCAGCAGGACCAGCATTATTAAAATCAGTGGCGTAGTTAAGAGAACTAAATAAAGTAGCAATTGCACTATAAGTCGGCAAAGGAAACGTTGATAGGTTGGCACAATAAGGGATGAGCATTCAACAAATGTGTTATTAGAATTGTGAGTATGGTCAAAAGCAGCAGACAAATGACATCAATATAGTTGTATGAATGTAATTTGTTCAAAATATAACAAAAATAACCAAAACAACAACATTATGCTTCTTTCCTCTTTTGTTATGCCCACGTAAGTTTTAAATGAAGTATAAAGTCCATATTGTTTGTATCTATTCTTAATACCACAAGTAAATTTGTGCTCATACTTGAAAATATGAGTTTGAAGCAACCACATTCAAAACAATATGTGATTATCTAAGCATTTTTTTTGGGCAAAATTTATAACCATAGTCAAATTTGAAACAAACAAACTCAAAATAATTAGATTTGAAATAATATGATATTACTTGTGCAGGATTTTGGGTGACATTTGTATCCTAGTAGAAATGTCGTCTTTGTTGTTCAAGGTTTGGGAGCCTTGCTACAAACTATCCCCCTGAATACCATCTTCAACAACAATGTTTTTTTGTCATTTTAAAAACATTGAATATATTAATGGTATGATTTTATTTGTTTATAATGCTAACTACTTATGAGTATAAAATATTAGTGTGATTTGATTCTTTAATAAGAAGGGACATTTGTGATATGTTTTAGTTACAAGTGCCTATCACATATGTGAAAGCAATGGCATAAGGAAGGGAAGTGAGAGAGCTCAAACATCAAATGTGTGAGTATTATTGTGAAGCTGGAATAAGTGTTGACCAAACAGAATTTTTTTATTGTTATTAATGGCATTAATATATTGTAAGGTCAACACCATATTGTTGTATGTTTTACAAGATAACTTTTTTAAATTAGAAAAAAACACCTCTCTATCTTCCTTATGTGAAGAAAGATATAGTTTCGTTGAAACGAAATGTCTTTTCCAGTAAAGGTATTGTGTTGTATTAGAGATATATATTCTCTCTTTTGTTTGCGAGGCAGAAATTTGGCATGCGTACTTGGAAATTCCCTGCAAATAGTAACATACATGAATTGAGAGCATTTTTTAGACATAACACCAAGCTCACAAGCAGAGAAGTAGATCGTTCCATTGTTAAATAAAGAAAAAGATGAGATTTTTTTACCTAGTTATGATGAATTAACGCAATCATTTGTATTGACATCTGACCCTTTTGACGTCTCGGCATCTGCACATCAAAGAAAGAGAAAACAAAGAATTAGTCCTTATGTTTCATATTATTAGTACGGGTAGCTAGTTAAAAAAGGAAATTTCCATGAGAAATTCCGTATTTTTTTAGAGAGAGGTCTTGCAGAAATCCCCAAATTTGTTGGATCAGTAGTAATATTGTTTAAAATCAATGCAAACATGGATTGATCACAAATTTTGGTGTAAAACAACATGAATTTTGTTGCAGGGTAGAGAAATTGGGGTTTTGCATTAATGTTAGCTTTCAACCTACTTTGTCACATACAACTTAGGGAGGGGTCCCATGGAGGGCGCTGCTACTCCACAATTTACTCTACGACAGATCCCATGGGAGTTTCCACAATCTGCTGCAAGATAAAATGGAATCTGCCCCTGAAAAATTGGAGCCCCTGATTTTTAGGGAGCATGGTTAAGCAGGGGGTAAAAAGGGGGGGCTAAAAATTTCCCTCACCCGCATAGTATTTTTTTCTGCTAAATTGCAATTTCCAGCTCATAGAAAACTCATTCCCTGAAATATCTATGCAACAACCCCTAAATTTTTTAGGAGATGGGACCATAAAAATGCTAAAACTCCCTGAAACATCTCTGCAGCACCCGCTGAATTTTTTTAGGAGTGGCAACCCCATGAGACCACTAGGTTAGTATATACACAAAAACAACCCTTAACGTAAAAATCCCATAAAATATATTCGCCATACCAAAAAAAGAACAAACCGATTTAAGTAAATCTTATCTATGTTTGGGATCAACCCGCCAAATAAAATACAAATTAAGTTTTACGTCATTACCTCAAATCACAAGTCTTTGCGAATGGGGTGAAAGCATATTGAAAACCACAACCAAAAGTAGCCAGGTAATTTTTTGGCTGCAAGGAAACAACACTTAATTTCAATAGAATTTTCTTTTCACAAAGAAGCAACTAATGATAAATTGAAATTTGAGTCCATGACATTCAAAACTACAAAGTTTGCATCAACAATGCCACTACCCAAACTCTCGTATAAATTAAAATTAGCTCCAGCAAGCTACAGCGAATGAGAGACATGAGTGGTTTATATTCATTTCACTACGCTCATATCATAAACATTATCGTCAAATAAATCTATGGAAGTGAATCGTACAACATCGCAATGACTATCAAGCTTTATGGCAAGGGAGTACCTGTCACGCAACACATTGTTGGGGAAACCCTGGCCACCGCAAGATTCAAACATGACGTCCCTTGAAGACACCAATGTCAAGCCCAAGCTCAAGCTCACTCAAACAAAGGAAACTGCAAGAGAAAAAGAATGGCGACTGAAGTGCAGCAGTATCCACTACCAAAAAACAACCGCCCAGTTCCTGCAATGATCTACCCAGTTCCTACTGGAACAAAACCCTGAACGTTTTGAAACAAAACCACATTTCTAAGTGTTCTTCCCTGTCCACAACCGATAGATGTATTTAAGGAAGCATGGAAACCCACTTTGTGTACACAGATGCAATTAAAATTGGATAAAAAAACATTATTACAAAAAAAATCCTACCCAACACTGTCATTTCTCAATATTTGTTTAGTGACCTTTCAAAAACCAGGTTTCAAACCAAAACTAGGTTTCAAATCGGAACCAGAGCTAAATATCAAAAACAGTTAAAATCAAACAATTGCAAAAGAAGAAAACAAATCTCACTTACCCTGCAATTGTCGCAAGTGGAAATCCTTGGCGACACAAATAATCTGTCTAATGAAGGAGAAAAAAATATGTAGAAGACGGGGATGAGAAGGTGCAAAATATTGACAGGGCTGAAGCGCTCTTCAGAAAAATTAAAACTAGGAACATGACACTTTCAAAACATGAAACATTTCCATCCTCGAGTCACACAAAATCACCAACCCTGCATAGTGCATAGTAAATGCATTAAATGGGTAACAGTAAATGCATTCAATGCGCAATAGGACATCTGCTTTTTCCCTCTAGTATCTACAACGACAAATAAAGGGAATAACCAATATAAATTTGCCAAAATAACATAATCAAAGCTTCAAACTTTAGTCCAACACCATTTAAATACAAATGGCACAATCTGATTGGAAGCAATGCAAATATGTAATTGCTAGTGTGAAGACAATATCCTTGCCTTCGGCAGGATAAAAAACGCCTAAAACATACTTAGCTCACTGAATATAATCCCTAGAAACAGAGGACTCTCCGGAAAAGCTCACGGACAAAAAAAACCCAATAGAAAAACAATGTCTAGCACACAGTCCTGCGGCGTTAGATGTTCTTCCCTCACTCCGACAGATGTTGTGGGAGGATTCAGGAATGATGGTGATTTTGCCGAGGGAGACACTGCGGCTGGTGTTGAAGTTGTAGGCACAGGGGAAGTCGAAGGAACAGTTTCTGTTCGAATCAGAAAGTGCATCCATTCAAATACATTACTTACTCTTTCTGTTTCAGAATATATTTACATTCAATCCACCGAGAAAAGTGCATCCATTCAAGTAATGATAGTAAATTAGATGAGGGGGACACCGCAGCTGGTGTTGTAGTTTTAGTTGCAGGCGCAGGGGAAGAATTCTTCGATTCTGAAAGTGTAGCCATTTAATTTCATTACTTAATTTTTTTTCTGTTATAGAGTATACATGCATTCAATCCCAATAGATTTAGCGACCGTCTGCCTTGAGGAAATATCTGCATGCCATAATAATATAACATTTTCTAGTTTCTCCTACATGTTTAGCAGTAGCAAGTGGCTTCTTATTTTACCTCTACCGCAGCCACAGTATGTGCCCTAGTCCTGATTGGACCACAAAGTGGTGGAATAGAATTTTTTTACAACTTTCAATATTCAAAATACATTATCACAACATACACGCCAAACATGGATATGTGTGATATTTTCCACAATGTGTGCTGCCAAATCATTTGTTAGTGATTTATAGTAATCTACACCATAAACGGACCAAAACCATAGAACCGAAGACTTCATGGTAATTTGTTATGACTATGTGCTTATCCAAAATGCGTTCTGGTTGTATGCACTGGTGCTTTGGTAGTTGTCCTGTCTAGTCTACTCTTATAAAAGCTGTCCAAAGTTCGCAATTAAACTTGGCCTGTTCTAAACTGCGTAATACTCTTACAGAAGTTTGCTCTGCCATAACTTCAACCACCATGGGAGAAGCAGAAGTAAAAGTGAAGCGAATTTCAAGCGTGGCACCTGCAATCCCAACAGCTAGGCACACCATGTTCCTCTCTAATTTGGATCTTATTTGGTTACCCATAAACAAACTTCCCAGGATTCTTTTCTACAAAACCTCTCAAGACTATTTTTCAATAGTAGACAGTCTACAGAAAAGCCTTTCTCAAGTCCTGGTGGATTTCTATCCATTGGCCGGCCGGTTAGAGAAGGGAGTATCGGGCAGACCTCAAGTTGACTGCAACGATGGTGGAGTGGAATTTATAGAGGCATCAATCAAAGTAGCCTTTCATGACCTAGAAAAAGATGGATTTCAGCATAAGCCTTTTTTTGAAAGCCTTGTAAGGACGGACCGAGACAATCACAGTGCTCTGTTTCTTACAATACAGGTATGTTAATCTCTTTGCTGTCATTTTGAGTATTATCATCTTATATTGATTTTTCTTTATTAATATAATGGTGTGTTCCAATAAAAATTTACAGTCATTTTTATAAGCTTACCAAATATGATGGATTCCGAAATATTTATCATATATATTATTTAAAATCTACATTATGATCTCTTCAGTGGAAGTGGATCTAGCAGTGTGATGCAAAATATTGTGCTGATTATAGAAATATCTATTTCATTGTTAACCTCCAAAGTATCTAACCTGAATACAATGTTGAGAATTTTCTTCTTATATCTCTAGATCCTTCTATTGTGCTGGGTCTAAAAACAGTGTACTTTTATAGATGTAAATTGTAATTTATATTTCCAATGTTTGAGGGGTACGAAACTTGCAACCTTTGCTTCTTTATATGTTTCTGGTATTGAGTTTGATAAAACATGTTCAACTATCCCCAATTTTAAGAGTCCGCTGATGTAAAATCGAATAAATACCAGTTTTGAATAGAAACTTACTAATTTTTGTTTAAAATGTTTTAGAGCTGTTCCTATCTGCTAAAATCTCACCCATCTAAAAGAAGAGATCATTATATTTTCCGGGTAGCTCTCTAGATTTGTATTTTGTATCGTCTGTTTGTTTAAACTGTTAGCTCTCCAGATTTGTATATCGTATCCCCTGTTTGTATATTTTCTTGGTAGCTCTCTAGATTTGTATATTTTCCTGGTAGCTCTCTAGATTTGTATATTGTATCGTCTGTCTGTATATTTTTCTGGCAGTTTTGAATAGAAATTTACTTTTTGTTTAAACTGTTTTAGCTCTATTAGATGCTAAAATGTCACCCATCTTTAAAAAAAACGAAATCAATAGATTTTCGGACCCGTTTTTTTTTTATCTATTTGAGGTCTAACAAAATGCTCTGTCAAGCAGGTCTAACATATTTTCGGACCTTTTTTCCTCTATTTTCGGACCCTTTTTTTTTTCTCTATTTGAGGTCTAACATAATGATCTTCATACCCTGAATCCTGTCACGCAGTTCATGAGACTTGTGTATGCCTCCAGCTTTAACATATGGATGGTCAACCAAAAGAAAACTATTCGATTATTCACTGCTGGATCTCTGCACACTCCAAATCCCACGTTTTGCCAAGCAATTCGTGAAACTTTTGTATGCCTCCAGCTTTAGCATATGGGTGGTAAAAAAGAAAAACTATTTCAATTATTCATTGCTGCTTCTCCACGCCCTCCTCCGAGTCCTCCGTGAGTTCCTCGCAAAGGCTGCAGAGATTCCGTGAGCCATGAAGCCATTATTCGTTGGGTATCTATTTGAGTAGCGTTACTGATGAGTCATATACAATGAATATGTATATCTCTAAAATCACCATGGATATAGAAGACCTATAATTATTTTTCTTGTTTAGGAGAAAGCATCATTCATTTTTAAATTGCAGGTCACAGAATTTGAGGGAGGCGGAATTTGCCTAGGTACCACTTTTCATCATGTTATAGCAGACGGGAATTCCTTTTGGCATTTCATGAAAGCGTGGGCAGAGTGTAGCAGAGGCCTACCTGTCGCTAATCCTCCCCACCATGCCAGAACCATCTTCAAATCACAAAACAAGAGGCCCTTTTCTTCCATTTCCTACCAGGCTCACCAACTTTTAAATGACCGTTTCAAAGGGGCACAAATTTTCAAGTTTACGACAGATGCAAATTCACAGACAGAGAGTGCAGAGACAATTCATGCAAGAAAATATGATCCGAAGCCTGAAGAAGTCGGTGAAGTGATATGGTCATCATTTCATTTTACAGAAAATATGATCCGAGAGTTGAAGGAGAGAGCTGGGGTTTCAAGCTCTGTTGTTGCAGTGAGTGCCCAGTTTTGGAGATGCATAATGAAGGCTCGCGAGGTCGCAGAGGAAGAAAGTGTTCGTTTCGGAATTTCTGCAGATTTCAGAGGTCGTGTAAACCCTCCTTTGCCTTCAACTTATTTTGGCAACTGCATATGTTTGGGTTCTGTCCAGACTACTGCAAAAACACTGCTAAGTGAGGATATTTCCTTTGCTGCCGGTCTTATACAAGAAATCATCAATTCTTGTACCAGAGAAGAGCAGCTTGATTATTTGATAGAATGGGTGGAATCAAGGGAGAAAGATATTTTGAGTTTGTATAGTGAATTGCATGTGTGTTTGGGTACTTACATGGCAGGTTCTCCTAGATTTCCAGTTTATAACATAGACCATGGATGGGGGAATCCAATGAATGTGCAGATTGTAGCTTTTAGGGCGATTGGGGTTATGGTTTTAGATGGTGTGAACGATGGAGGAAAAGGCATTGTTGTCTCTACATGCCTACCTCGACATCGGATGGAAGTCTTATCTCGACTTCTTTTTGCCTTTGATGACCGAGTCTGAATTCATTTTTGTAAAACTTTGATCTATGTAAAAATCCCTCTGACATGTCCTATGCCAGAGGAGTTTTAATAAAATTAACAGATTGTTCATTGCCTTGACAAGCACCCCTGTTTTGTATTTAGGTGCTAATTTAAAATTTAAATCTACAAGTAACTGATGCATGTTTCTTTCCCGGAAACTAAGTTCATTAAATGTTTCCCGGAACTGGAGCATGAACCAGGGAAACTTAATCTTCTTTATAACATCAGCAATGGCAATATTATTATGATATTATCGAATCTGCTATTTAAAACCAATTATTATGGGATATTCATTGTTTATGTTGGGTTTGCGTATAACGTAAGAAATTAGAGGAAACTGACAGATTTCAATGCAAGCACTGAACTGTGCACATACTAGGTGTCAATATGCAAGAAACAAATCAAAGGCTTATTCCATTTCTATTTCCCTTGTTTTGTTGTAGAGTATTGTTAATTAGGATTATTTTTCTGAACATCAACGCGAGTTTTGGGAAGCTCTGTAAATGGAGTCTTTGTGGTAGCATTGCAAGGACCTATTCACATATTCCAGCCGCTTCTATTCTTGGCAACCCTTGCATTTTGGTGGTAATGTTTTCATTTCAACAAATCTGTTGCAATCATCTCTTCTTGTATTTATCTTTCAATATGAATCTGAATTGATTATTATTGTTACTGTAACCTGTTATATAAAACATTATTTTGGCTTGTGTTGTACACTTGTTGGCCGATAGGCTTTTCTAAGCTCAAGTTTCTCTTTCCTCGTCTCACTGTGTTGTCCTGTTTATAGGAAATTTTATAAAGAAAGGGTATTTTGAAGACAACTCTCCAACTCTTCATTTGGGGTTTTGTTATCTACCAATGTCGATGACCGCATCTCGCAGTGAAATACATTGATGCTCTACACTTATTAAGGAGTGTCGTAGGGGAAAAGAGTAGTTTATTACCTGCCTTTAAATGCAGTTTCATGTACTGCATTTAATATGTCATTTACCAGTATTTAATACTCATCTCCTTGCATTTCAAGAGGTTCTCTATCTCAAGACCAAATATTCCTCAACAATATGCATCTTAAATTATGCCATTTAATATTGTTTCTCAAGACAATTAATGCAGTGTAAATTACCCCCATCTATCAGAGATGAATGGGTGAATAATATTGGTTTGAGGACCTCGAAACCTGCCTCATGTACGCCTTCCTTAATGAGCAAAAATAATCATTTTGATGATAAGAAATCGTGAATGCTTTGCATAAATGATTGTGATGATTTTTTTTTGAGGTTTATCTTGTTTGCAATAACTATATGTGTACAATTTTGTGCCTTAGATCCTCAAGGATGAGCTTTATCTCTACTCACTTTTCCTGGTGAATGAAAAATCCCATGGACAATAACCATGCCATAGATGAAGCCATCTTCCCTTATGCTATTTATATGAAGGAGCTAAAGAAAAATTTCATAGGTTACAGTAAGAATTTATTTCTTAATCCATTATCATTTGCTTATCCCACTCGTGGTTTATCTCATATTTGATGCAACTTTGGGGGCTAAAAACATGAATGCTTCATCTAATTATACATTTATTTCTGGGCTTTGACAAACAAATTCAAATGCTATAACTTGTTATTCTTGGGTTGTAATCCGTACCTGGTAATACGTTGGTAGATTTTATATTATTACGTACCTTTTAGAGGGTAAAAGAGATTTTATTTTATGACATATTATTAGTGTGTAGAATACAAATTGTTTAAAACACTATTATAATCATTAAAATATTTTCATGAATTCATTGATGTTCCACATTATTAAGTGCGTATTTTTGTAGGTGCATTGGTCAATTTACATCAATAAACATGTTCCTATCGTCCTCCCACCATCACCTATGGATGATGTTGCTAGTTTATAATACATGGATAAAATCTCTTGTTCATGGGATCACCACAATGTTTACCAGGAAGAAATTTGCACGTGCTATTTCAGGCTAGAATTATTTTGCAGGAGGGTTTCTCAGACGAGATTTGACAGGGAAACCATTGCTAACATAGAGGAATATGCTCCTGAGATTGATTTATAGAGGCCCATTTTCAATATGTCCAGAAAAAGGAATGGCTTCTAGGCTATGATTTATAGAGGCCTATTTTCAATATGCACATTTGAGATTCTATGTAGTTATTTTGTGTGTGTATGAAATAGTGTCCCTTTAGCTAGGATGCCCTACTGCTAGTCACACAAAGAGATAACAAGATACAATTACTTTCTCTCAAGTGCAAATGTGTGGTATGGAATTTAGAATAAACCCTCCTATGCAGTGAAGTATGCAGTGCCAAATTGTAGTCCTTGGTGTTATAGAAAATTTTAGCTCCTTAGAATATTATGTGCCTCTTGAATGTTTGCCCCCTCTAATGAGGTTAAATTAGACATGTATATATATGATTCCTTTGCTTAAGTTTTGTCATTAACAAGTGAAAGACCCACTAAGAGGTATAAAAGAAGACAAGAAAAAAGTATCATACGAAAGATTAGAAAAAAAGTAAAGAGGACACAGGCACCCATAGGGGATAGTAGCACCTGGGCGCTCCTGTCCCTAATGGACGGTCCCATACAAGGTACTCAAAAGACCAAAAAGTAAAAACAAAGTTGCGTAGAATGTCGGTTGGAATGCAAATCTATAAGTTGTTAATCAAAAGCAACAAGCAATAAAGATGAAAAGGATAAAAACAATGCCAAAGAAAAGTAAATAGCTGTTAATGAATAATTTTATTGCTTAGGAATCATGTATATAAATGAAGTATTTAGAGGCTAGATGTATGTAGTAAGTGCATGATTTAGTGACTACATTTTCCCCGACTTTATACTGGTGAATAATAATTGGGTAACGTAAAGTAGAAAAGAAAAGTGTACCTTAGAGAGTCGAATGAAGATTATACCCAATAGTGCGTCGAATGAGTCTTGTAGCATTTTGAATGAAATAGTGCAAGCTGTGTACCATGAAATTATAAGGAGAGGAAAGGATAAGGATCCTAGGGGTGAAATTTGCATGCATGGAATGTGTTGGAGCTCTTGATCCAGTTCCTTGGATTGAGTTGGTATTTTTCATAAGCTCCCCGTAAATGCAGCTAGTTCTATGTGCATTATATTGCTCCCCATGCTTCAAAGATCGGTATGATTAAAAAAGGAAGTGTCTATTTGTGATAAATTTCATGTCTTGGCCAAATAAAAGACAAGATTTAGTAGAAATGTCAGGGGACTAGTTCAATAGACTGATTAATCAAAGTATGAAAGCTTTGGGCTCACTAGTGATCGAGATCCAACTACATCTTGTAAAGAAGAGCTTGCAGTCGACACTAAATGATCCATTTTCTCCTAAAAGACAAAGCTCTGAAGGTCTAAAAGTATGCAACCCAACCACAAAGTATAAAGCTCAAAGACTAGTTTAAAAAATCGGTTAAAATGGACTTAGTCATTTTTAACAAAGACTGGAATGTTCAGAAAGCAGTCAAAAATCAACATTGCCAAGCATTTCGGATGCTCGTGACATGAAGAGCCACGTGGCTGTGTTCAGGTATATTTAAGTCATTCAGGCGTTTCGCGGACTTCAATTCCACAAAGAAAATCAAAGACAATGCAATTTTGGGTCCGCAATAAGAAAGTGAAGTTAGCAAGGTCAAAGGGTGAAAAGCAGAGATAATTGGCAGTATTTTTATGAAGCCCAAAATTTTCAAAGTCCTCTCAAGTTTGAAGTTGCGACGCAAAGGTAAAATCTGACACGACTGACAACCCAAAGCTACGTGGAGCCTTCTTATCGGATCACTTTTCACAGTCTGACAATCTGATGGAAAAGAAAAGCCTGATTCCAGAAAATGTGAAATAGGCATGGGGCTTCCTCATTGGTTAACGCTTCACAGCGGGCAAAGGAAGCTAAAGAAGGAACTAACATTGTGAGAAGCATGGAAATGTTCTATTGTCTCATGCTTCGCAATGGATTATAAAAAGACTGACATCTTAAGGAGCGTGGAGATTTCCTATTGGTTCATGGTTCTCCATTATCTATCAAAGAAAATGACAGTTTAACATATGCTAAGGAATGTGACATTGTTTAATTGGCTCGTTTTTCATAAAAAAAAAGGACCTTCTTGCAAATTAAAGAAGGAAAAGGGAAGCACAAGGAAGTAAAACCTGATCCCTCGAGGTAATCAAAGACCAACACATGGAAAAATTAAAATCAATGCACATGTGGGTAGAGGAAATCCACGAACTAATCAAAGGCCGCCATGTGTCAAGTTCCTATTCATCCCGACACACAAAAATTTAGAATGTCATATCTCTCAATCAAATGCTCTCAATCTTGCACAATTTATATCGATTGGAAAGGTCCCTTCGAGCCCTTCACTTTGACGTCATCATATTTAGAAATTGATGATAGTTGGTGGGAGGAAAAATATAAACATCTTTTACATTCAAGTTGTAGTCCCAATATTGGTCAACCACCCGTCTTGATGAAGTATGGTGTCTGTTTCTTCTCTAAACATGCAAGACAGAAGGAATGAATGACTTTGGCAGGATGTCCATGCTCCTTTTCATAATTTTAATGCATCTTCTTGGTGGGTGAAGAGGGAAATCATATTTTTATTCTCTCTCTCTCTCTCTCTCATCTTCTATTTATTAAAAGAATATGCCATTTGGTGTAAGGGGGCGGATTGGGGGGCAGTTGCAATTTTTTTAATTAAATTTTTAGGTTCCAGTTTCTAGCTTCATGCAAAGAATTTTGTTTTTATTTAGTCTATAAGGAAGAGCTAATATGGTTGTGTTTTACAACCATTATTAAGTTTTGAGGGCATTTGTTTGTGCCCCCTAGCCAAAACTTACCTGAATAGACTCTCCCTGTTTTGGAAAAGAAACACTTTCCCATTTCTCATGTTTTGAATGAATGAATGAGGCAATATTGGTTTCTTTACTATCTTGCATTGGCTTTACTTTATTAAGTATGCAAGGGTCTTCTTAGTTTTTGTATTCTTTTGGTCACTGTGAGACTATTGTGGAGTAATTTATACTTCACAATAGTTCAGTCTGGTTGTAAAATCCTAAAGGAATCATTACTTTTGCATATTTTTTAATAATGCCTTAAGGGTATTTTGGGTATATAAGACAAATATAACAAGTGCTTTATCACGGCTCTAACACCATGATTTGTAGTTAGGATTGTGAAGACTGTAGATGACATTTGTGAAAATTGAGTATTAATGAATGCAAGCGTTATTTCACAGACTGTGTTAAATCGATTGTTCTTTTTAAACATCATAGTTAAGGATGGATTCATTCCATATAAACACTAAGATACCAAGGTCATAAAAAATCAACTGCCCCCCTCAAAATATCCATTGAAATTAAACACTCAATCCCACCCCGTACTTCCATCCATTCGTTTCTATTAGTGTCACGCCTCTAACTATCATTGAAAGTGCCCTTTATCGTTTATCCAAATAATGCAAGAGTAACTAGATTCTACTTCCTATAGTAACATATTTCTAGTGAGGTAAGCATATGCGACAATTTTATTGATAACTCCTGATCAGAGTGAAGTGTTGTTTCCATGGCCATGTTTATCCCAGACTGACCCATCATTTGAAGAACTCGAGGTAACAAATATCCCATCTCTCCCTTTGCATTTAGGTTACACCGCGGGTCCTCTCACACTGGTTCAAGGAAAGACTAAAATTAGCAGGAAAAGGCCATCCCCTTTGTACATGCCCATCAAGCATCCAGAGGATTGATCCCAATGAAAGTGTGAGACCCCTCCCCATCTACAAAATGATACACCACCACCTGTTCTATTGCCATTCCAATAATTTCCCCCTTTCCTTGAAGGAAAATTGTTGTCAATCCACCAGGGGTGTAGGTTTGAGGACCAACAGAGTGATAATGATGTGTGTATGTAGTTCCTTCGAATGTCATTCTTTCCAGAGTGTGCTTGAGATTTTCTTCATGCTTTTTTGTGTGCTTTACCTTCATTGGGATAGGATAGGACATGCAAAAGAAAACAAGTGTATTCAATGCTCTAGGTAAACACAATCGAACTTTAACTTGGAAAATCTGTAAAAATGGAAATGCATATTAAAAAAACTAAACTAAGGGGTTAAAGTACACCTGGAGTGTTGAAAGAGAAAGGGATACTAATTTGTTCCTACTTGTAGACCCAATGCTTAGGAGATGGTTGGAATAACACGAACGATTTCGGCATCCTGTTGGAAAACTATTGATTTGAGCGTCTCATCACTAAACTTCAGATTTAGGCATTCTGTCACTGATAAGGGAAAGTATATTAGGAGAGTGGTCCATTCTTTTCTCTAACCATAAATGTTTTCCTTCTAGTAAGTGTCACTAAAGATGATCAAAAACCCAAATTGTAACTTTTCTTCGGTGATGCAAAGGCTCTATGCATATCATTGTCCTACATATTTCCTAGGTTTCAATCCCTTATTTAGTTCCTACTTTGGTTTTAGAGTTAGTATTGAGTTCCTGTCAGTCACTAATTGTAATGTGAAATTGTCTATGTAACTATTGAAACTAGTGAAAATAATGATTTTGCAACTGTTAAAACTAATTTGTTATTATTTTTTCTCCCATGACAAGAGAAATCATGTGGGACACTTGCGCCCAAACATTCTTGTCTGATGTAGGTTCTTATGTCCATGCTGATTTTTGTGGCCGGGTCTGGTTTTAGCCATGTTCTATAACTTATTTTTGCCTATTTCTTACTTGCTATGTTTTTGTAGCTTCTTTATGTGATTATTGGGAGGGTGAAAAGGTTCACCTGATGTTTTTCCCCACTCATTTGGGGTGCACGAGATGAAAAAATGTGAACAAAACCAAAACAAGGAAGACTGAAACTGATTTGCACTATAGGAATCCTACATGGGGAATAGGGCTTATGCAGGTTAGTTACCACAGTACAAGCAAAACAAAGGGAAAATGCTAACAGACAAGTGTTAGTGACCAACAAGTAATGCACACTAAAATAAAAACTAGTAAAGACACATAGGAAATCAACAAACAAGGACATAATGAGTATTTGGTTGCATACATGGGACACCACTCAGGATGTCACAATAAAATTGGAGCCATCAAGGTTTGTGAAAAAAAGGTAACAAAAAAACAAGGGGCATAATCTACAAATAGTGACGAAAAAAATACAACCAAACTATACAACCATGATTGGAAGGAATTCTGCAAGGTAAATTCTACACATGCAACACCTGTTAGCATGTTATGAAAGATAAATACTATGTGACATCTAAATATAGGAATGTAAATATGAAATATTATAATGATAAAACCTGATAGGAAGTAGGAAAAGATAGATGCCCCTAATATCCTCAATAGGACTGTTAATGGACAGGGCCAAGCATCATACATCGTGGTACAACCTATAAGTTACATGCATTCACCTCAAGATGCCATGTGAATGCACATATGCATATGAAAAATGATAAAACATACTATAAATCATGCTAACATGATAAACACAGGTGCACCATAGAGTAGTATAAAAAAGAAGAATACATCCAATCAAGATCTTAACTAATGTTTTTGGATTTTTAATTACAAATATGTGAAAGAAAACCAACTAAGAGGGAGGGATAAGGATGCCCCGCTGGGGTGGTGTGTGCAAAGTGATGTTCATGTGAAGAACCCTTAATAATCAAGTATGAACTAGGAACAAGATTGTGCCATCGAGTGGTGTGGGGAAATTAGGATGCCCCCAAGTATGAATGCCAAAATGATCTATTCAATGAGAGTACTAAGAAAATTCCCACAATCAACTGGTGTAAAGGAAATATGTACATGAACATGATCAGTGGTCTGATGGTCTAGGAGAGTGCATGAGGAAAAGTATATGAAATAGTGTTATATCGAGCATGTGGAGAAATATAACATGAAACATGTCTAGATGGAGTATGTGAAGGATGTGGCCTATGTGAATAAGTTCACCTCTAAGGTGGGTTGTGGGATCTATATAAGTGATGAGGTTGATGAATAGTAGCCATATGTGAAGTAAATTGAGATGATTGTGCAAAGGATGTCGGAAGTGGAGCAAAGGCTCCAGATACCATAGTAGGTTTCAAGGCTAAGGAGCCATCGTGAATAGGAGAATATGCATTAAGAGTAGGAGCAACTTAACATGGGATTTGGAGAGGAGCCAAGGACAAAGGTGTCTATGGTGGAATTCCTCGAATAGTGATAAGATTTTTCTCATGGATAAAATTAAAGTACAAGTGAACAATAAAAGGTACGGATTTGGTATCTTGGAGTGAAGGGAGTCCTAAGAGAAAGTCACAGTGTGTAACAATAGATCAAATAGTAAATGACATAGAAATAATAAGAGGCCCAACAGTAATGGGTAGAATAATATGGCCACGAGAAGTGGGAGACGTGCGTATTATTTGAGATAAAAGAAAGCCAACATACTGTAATAAAGATAATGAGATTGCATTGGATTTTAATGTAGGATGTACCATAACATTTTTGATGACATGGTGCCCCAAAAAAACATCAATAAGTAATCTATCGGAGGATAATGATGCATGAAAATAAACATCCGTGAAAGTGATAACAGGTGATGGGAAATCAAATGAACCAATTAGGAATACAAGGGGATGATCCAAAGAATCAGAAGGAGGAACTACATGGTAGGTATGATTAAAACAACACTTAGGGGCTGATTTGTCTTGCTTAGGTAATGTGTCATTGAAGATTTTTAACTTTCCATTATCATTGGTAGTTTGAAAGTAGAGGAAGTGGATTCATGAAATTCGATATCGTTATTGTCAATGAGATCTTAAATTAAATGGAAAAGATTGAAACACTTCTCATTAGAATGGAAAATGTATCTGTGGTAATCAAAATGTGCATTCTTATCAAACTTCTTTCCATGGGGCCTATTAGGATCATACTCGAGAGGAAGTGGAAGAGAAATTAAATTGTTTTCAATGCGTTCGCGAAAAAACATATGGGGTGGATAAGGAAATCGATTAAATATACACCAAGTGGTTTGGATTTTAAGCTTAGGAGGTTGAGAAACAACATTTGCAGTAGGACTAACATCATTATGTTTGTATCTAAAGTGAACCTTGCTTGGAAATTTAGAAGAGGAATGATCGGAAGTATTTGAACCATATATCTTTTTTCCCAAAGAAATTAAATTAGTCTCATGAGTCTTCAATTTATGACATAGATGGTCAAAGGAATGATAGGAATCTAAAAGCACACATTCTTGCAAAGGATGAAAAAGGATTTAAATAAATAGATCTTGCAATTTAGATTTAACTAATACTATATTCATATTAGTGAGGTTTTTCTTGTAACGCAATACATAATAAGTAAGATATTCATTAGATTGTTGTTTATTTTTAGCCATTTGTGCATAATATATTTTTGATTCAGTATTCATAAAAAAATGAGCTAGAAACAAATCAGTAAGAGTAGTAAATGACTTAAAAAATGTAAGGGAAAGTCATATAACCATCGTTAAACATAATCTTGTAAGCTCCTAGGAAAGAACTTGGTCAAGTGGGTGTAATCACATGCATAGTCTAGGAAATAAATATGAAACGATATAAAATGATTTTAAATATCTCCTTGCCCATTGAATAGAGGAAACTTTGGTGAAGCCAAATTGGGAAGGAGTGGATAAGAAGATCCTTCATGTGTAAGAGAACTATGCATAAGAATTGAAGAATCAAGGGATGGGGATGAAGAAGAAGTAGTTTGTTGTAATTGGTGAATTTGTGCTTGTAAATCATGATAAAAAGACTCTAAAGCTTGTGTGACAGAAGAAGAATTAGGGTGAATGTTTTAAATAACAGGAGAGTGTAGTGCCCACATTTTTATAGCCTTAGTTATCTGTTGAATTATTTATTCATAGACATGATTTGATATATTTTAGACAATATGTTATGATATTTGACCTTCTTGGACATGTATGGTGATTTGGGCGTGTAGCGCCAATTTGAATTGATTAGTATGTTGACACCATTTCATTAGATGTTGCGGATACTAACTTATTGTGATGTTGTTTAACCTAATTGATATATGTTGGATACTTATTTTAGTCGCATGTCTTGATGATTTAGATTATGGATGATGATGTCATTTATATTTATCTCTATGGCTAACTCATGGTAAATTGTGTGTAATTATTCATGTTTTTCGTGTTTAATATTCCATGATGATAATATGATATCATATATTTCATTGATCGCTTATTGAGTAGTTGATTTACATTATATTAGACATGTGCATTTAATGTGTGCATTAAGTGTGCAGGTCACAAGTCACAGGAGAATGTGGGTTTCAGGGTGGCTACACAAATTGTGCACAAGCGGCCCACGGGGCTAAGTCCTAACCATGTTAACTATATGAGGCCTTAGTGTATGTTTGTATTATTTGGGCACCATGAGTGACCCTCATTTGTAATGTAGTATGTCATGTAAAATTAATCTTGTTTAGGATGTTTTATTTTTCGTTAAGTAAACTTGGTTTGGGGACTTAATGGTCCCCACTTGCATTAAGTTTTGTGTTTGGGTAATTGTGTATTAATTAGAGGGGATTAGGGTCACATGTGAACCCTTGAGTGGGCCTCACATATTCTACACTTGTGCCAAAATGTGCCAAACCTGACATTGGGTTATTTATGGCATTTTAAGTGACCCCTTTTAGTTTTGGGAGTTCACTTAGCATGAAAATAAGCCCTTGGACCCTACCTATTAGGTAGGGGGATTAATTTCAAGGCATAAAGGGATTTTCCCTCCCATTTTCCCTCTCTTTTGTCACCATCCATGTAAGATGGATTGGTATGTGTGTTTTGTAAATAGTTGCACAAAATTGTTTAATTTTCATTTTGGGTATTTTGGAAGAAGAGTGTTTAAACTGAATTTATATTTTCTTCTTTTTATTTTAGAAATATTTGACTTGGAGGGAAGAGAGGGGTCACACATGTCACCCCCTCATTGGTGAGGAAATTTGTTGGCTTCTCTTCAAATTCTCCCTCATGGGGGAGAAAGAGAACTTTTTTTTGGAGATTTTGCTTGGTGCTTGGAGACTTTTGGAGCTAGAGTTTGCTTGGATAAGGAAGTTGGAAAAACTTAGAGTGTTGGAGAGATTTTGGAGGTAGGCTCTTTGAGCTCATTTTATGTTTATGTTATGCTAGATCTTAGCCTTGATTATGTTTGAAAATGTGTGTTTTGTTTCATGTGTGTTTGTTGCTTGAGTATGTTTTTATATCTTATATTTCTCCATCCATCATATGGTTTGATGGATTTTGGAGTTTATGGGGGAAGAGAGGGATTTTCCCTCTCAAACCTCATGGCTTGATGGGAAAGCCATGTAGGTTATTTTTACTCCCCTCATATGGTTTGAGGTGGGGAAGGTGGTTCATATGGTTTGAACCCCCTTCCCCATTCTTGGAGAGGAAACCCAATGGGTTTGAAAATCCTCCAAGAAGGATTTAGGTGAATGGGTGGAGCAATAAGGAGGGTTTGTTGTATTGGAGGAATAAGGAGGTTGTGAAGAATTTTTTTGTGTGCATCTTATGGTTGGACCACACTTTTGGAAACTTTGGATATCTCATCTTCTCTTCCCCATTTTGGAGGAGGAATATGGTTTTATCCTCTTTTCCTTATTTGTAAAATGTTGTGTTTTTCTTAGTGCATGGACTTGTCTTGTATGTGAAGATAATGGTGTTATGTCTCCCTATATCTTGTGCACAAATATGGAAGCTAGCTCTCTCTCCATTGGGCTTGGGGGAGGATAACATGTCTTCCAACCCTTGGAAAGACATGTAATGGTGCCGATAGGTTGGGTGGTAAAACAATTTTTTTCTCTTTGTGTCGGTTTCCTTGAAATGCATTTAAAGTTAGAGCACACATTTGGAAGATGTTTGGAGGTTCTTGTTATCATGTCATCTCTTTGTTTTCTTAAATTTGTGGTGAACATTACCCTCATTGTCATCTCTTGGAATATGGTTATATGGGAAGTTATTTTTGTCTTGTAAAGTTACCTCTTTGTGAATGGGATAATTTGAAAAATAGTGTCACATTTGTTGTGTAATCCTTCCTTCAATCTTACAAGAAGCTTATAATGTGGGTTCTTGAGTAGTTATGTATTTTGGAAATATATTGCATATGTGAGCTTAAGCCCTTGAAAATGAAAGCTTGTAAAATAGGATGATTCCTTAATATGAATTTTTTGTAACTCCATTTTGAAATGAAGGTCAGTTAAATGGAAATATATATTTTATTGACAAAAAATGCATATTGTGATGTTTTAGTACTGAAATAAAATGTGATTTCTTCCTTGTTGGATCTCCCTCTTTTAGAAATCTGCAATGTTTATTTAGTTATTACATTTGAAGGAAAGTTAGTGTTACATGGAGCTTGAGAATTTATTTTAAGGGGATATATTATCATTCTGATAATAGTATCTCTTCTTGCAAATTTTGGTAGAATTATACCATTAAATGAAATTAGTTTTTTTTTTTAAATTTTATTTCCCCATGTGAAACTTAATAAATGATTGTATTAGGAAATCAATCTGAACATGTATTCTTCTTGCTAGTATTTAACCATATCCCAAGTCTCTCTTCTCATTCATTATATCTTACTACAATCATTCTTATCACATTGAATAAGTAAAACATCTTAATATAGTTATATGGATAAAGATTATTGAGTTTTCCATACTTCACAATAATGCCTAAAAGAAATCAATTGGTTTTACAATTTAAAATAGTTTTTAACATTGTATGAAATATAAATTTATAAAAAAAATGTATTTAACATAGCTGTATTAATTGCCAATGGGGTTTGGGTGGATTAGTTAAGACAAACGGTTGTGACCGGATCGACCTAGGTTCAAATCCTATCGGTCGCGATCCCTTCAGGGTGGTTATTGGTGGTGGAGGATGTTGCATCACCGGTGGTTATAGGCAGTTATTCTAGTGATGGCATCTTTGCATCGTAGAATATTCATGGCAACTGGTATCTCTTAAAATGGCGGTGGTGGATATTTCATCGTTATGCGGGCTCACTGGTCGCAAGTTGGGTTGGATTAATTGTAATATCTTGTCTCTAGACATTAGCTGTAATGGGTGGGGTCCCAGGAAACCCTTTGGTTCATAGCTCTGGTCAAAAGCATTTATCAATAAAAAACATATTTGTATTAATTAATATAATTATGCTACATTAAACATAGTTATATATTGACTTATATATATATTAATAAATTATATATTGCGGTAACAATATAAATTTATATATATTGTATCATATATATATAATATATAATATATATTATATATATATATATAATTTTAATTAAATAATTATTTTTTTAAACAAACTACGGTGTGGGTTTTGTTATAAGTTTTAAACAAAAAAGAAATGGAAAGTGGGGAGGACCAAGACCTCGTCCACACTGCCCCCACCAAACTCCATGCAAGCCCACTTTCCTCCTGGTGCTGTAACCCCAAACTCCATAACTCTGTTACCGTCCTCACTCCATTTTAGCCATGGCTCCCCACAGACCGCTGCCTTGGAAAATCAACCTGTAGGGTTTTCGGCTTATTTCCTTGGGTTTGTTAAATCAGGTTGTATATATAAACATGTGTGTGTGTGTGTGTGTGTGTGTGTGTGTGTGTGTGTGTGTGTGTGTGTGTGTTGATAATTCTTAGGCAGAATTGCCTTATCCAACAAAATAAATTTGTGGTTATTTTACATACCCAATAACCCGAGTTTTCGGGTATGAATTAAAAAAAAAATATACATGATAGAATAATGTGAATTCTCATCAAAATCTCCATGAACCCAAAACTCCATAGCTCCTACACCTACACATAGCAAAAAACAAAAAACAAAATGAAAACCATATGAGAAGAGGAAAAGAAACGAAAAGAAAACATTAATTTGATGTTTAGGGAAACTTTAGGGCATGATTCAAATCAAGGGCCAAGATTTGATAAATCCTAGGGCTCCATATGTAACCCTACACACTTTTAAGTCATGGGGAATTTAATGGGAATGTGAAATAAAATAAAGAGGAGAGTGAGTGGGGAAACTAATTAATATAAAAGGGGGGAAACTAATTAATTTATAAAGTGACCCTAATAATGTTTAGTAAGGTAAATCAAGATGAGTGAAATTAGAATAAAATAATTAAATCAGGAATTAGGTAAGTAGTTAAATAAATTGGATAAGGATTAAATTAATATTAATTAATTAACTATTACGGGAAAATAGTTAAGAAAAACATTAGTATTAAGTGTTCACTTAAAAAAAAATTACCCAAATTTTTTAGTGACATTTTGGTGTGGTTTTCGGTGTCCTGAGGTGGGGCACTACATTTGGTATCAGAGTGATGGTTCGTACATGCAGACACTCTAGGTAAATAATTAAATATTTAATTAATATTATCATAACATTAACGAGAACATAATTAAAACAAATTTCCATAACAGTTTATAATTTAATAATCCTTTTTCTTACCTTGTACATAGGATGACACCCGTGAGACGACAATCAGTTAGGGATTTGGGACGTAGTTTGCCTACACTTGAGCCACAAACACCTGAGTTTGGACCATAGATCTTAGAGGCTCTTGCAGCAGTTGATTGATGTTGTGCAGTAGTGCCTTCCACCACTGTAGGAGGTGAGAGAGGAGGACATCCAGTTAGGAGACGAGGAGCTGACAGGAAAGGACACACACTTGGAGCCACCAGAGCGTGATATTCTGAGGCAGGAGAGGTCGTGTAGCCCTTTTGTTCACCATGAGAGGGTGGCCTCATACTGTCATAGTTGTTCATATATTTTCAAGGGACCATTTGGAGATAGATGACACCATTCACCTGTTGGACCGCAACGTCAGGATCATGACACTGGCCGTGTGATTAGGGATCTTCTTCGCTTGTAGCCACCTATGTACACTAGATCTACAAATGGATTTAGGGCTGAGTCATGGCTCCTTATCCTAGATATCTACTTTGTCTTGCACTCATATGAGAGCAATGTTAAATCTAGGTTTTCCATACACCTCCTCTAAGACGCAATAGGTGTTTGGTGGAGGAATGAGGAGCGGAAGCTCCACTTGACTCGAGATATAATAACCTGAGAGTTGTTCGAGGAGAATTTCAGGGATCACTATATGTCAGAGCATTTCATGCAAAAGAGGATTGTTGATTTCTATGACTTACGAAAGGGCTTTGACATAGTGGCATAGTATGAGAGAAGGTTCCTAGATCATTTGTAGTATTTGGACTACCTGCAAGATGAAAAATTATAGGTAAATAGGTTTATTTAGGGACTAAATGCAGACATAACAGGAGCAGTTAGGATATTATCTCCTCCCACACTTGAGAAGGATATAGAGAAGGCTTACTTCGCTGAGCATAATAAGACTAGGGAAAAGGAGCACCGAGATAGGAACAAGAGAAAATTTCAGGAAAAGATACAGGCCTTTCAGAGTCAGAGGTCACAGGGTACAGCACCACCCCTTAGGGGAGGATTCTAGCCTCCACCAGTAGTATCAAGGGCTCCACCACATCCATAGCAGCAGACACAACATTAGGCCCATCAGTAGTAGAGGGCTAGATAGACTCAGAGCTTATAGAGAAGTTTTTACTAAAGGAGGTTTTGGTGGAGCTAGGGATAAGAGACATGGTACTTAGTAGGTACAACCATCCCACATGCAACAATTTACTAGGGTTAGGCTAGCAAAATCAGTTCACCAGAGTATAGGAGGGACCCCATCTCAGAGGGGTACAAGAGTTTGTTTTATTTGTGGGTATATGGATCACTATGTGTGTATATGTCCACACAAACCTACTACCATGGATATGTAAAGAGCTCCTATATTTGAGCAGACAGTGGGTGATGTAGGATGCGCCCATCGTGTATATGCAGCGGTTGATAACTGCTAGACCAAACATCAGGCCATAGTCATTGAGACGACATGTACTATTAGGGATATTTCTATCTCAACAATCTTTGATTCAGGTTCTTCAGATTATTTTATATCTCCTTCTGTAGTGGACCAGTGTGGGCTAGTGGTGGCTAGGAAACCAGACATTTGGCAGGTTGAATTGGCCTCTGGGGCCAAACTCATCGTTGAATCTGTATGTGGAGAGTTTCATACTTGATTTAGGAGTCTTCTCCAATACACTTTACCTCTGAGTTATTCCTCTAGGATCCTATCAGGCTATTCTAGATATGGATTGGTTCAAGGCTCATAAGGCCAAGGTGGATTGCATAAATAAGGTCATTAAGTGTCAGGATGATCTTGGGAATGTAGTTGTGATATAAGGGATGCAAAGGCTCATCTCCTTACACATGATCTTGGATAAGCAAACTCAAGTGAAGCATGCATAAAGGTTGTCAGTTGTTTTCTATAAGCATTTGTGATCGATTAAAGAGCACTGCAGAGCATTCACCCTTAGATAATCATGCAGTTTTGAGGGAGTATGCAAATGTGTTTTTAGGCAAGCTTCCAGGGTTACCACCCCACAGAAAGGTGGATTTCACCATTGATTTAGTGTCAAGGATCCACACCAGTTTCTAGGTAACCCTATCAAATGACGAACTCCATAGCTTCATGAGGTCAAGATACAGTTAGAGGAATTATTGGAGAAGGGTCTCATTCATCCTAGTGTATCTCCTTAGGAAGTGCCAATCATATTTGTGAAAAAGAAGGACATTTTTCTCAGGATTTGTGTATATTTCAGGTAGCTCAACAAAGTCACAATAAAATACTGTTATCCACTCCCTAGGATTTATGACTTTTTTGATCAGATGCGGGGAGTGAGAGTGTTCTCCAAAATCAATATCAAGTCATGGTATCATTAGTTGTGAATATCAGATGCAAAAATTCATAAGACAAATTTCTGCACACGTTCTGTGCATTATGAGTTCACCTTTGTCCCATTTGGTTTGACCAATGCCCCAAATATCTTCATGAGTCTCATGAATGGAGTATTCAGGACCTTTCTGGATCACTTTGTCTTAGTGTTCCTTGATGATATATTGATCTATTCTCGTTCTGAGGAGGAACACGAGGAGCATTTGAGACATGTACCATAAGGTTTTGAGAGAGCAGAAGTTGTTTGGGAACTTGTATAAATGCATCTTCTTTCAGACAGAGATTCGGTACTTGAGACACATCTTATCAGGAGAGGGTATCTCAGTAGATCCCTCTAAGATACAGGCTATTATGGATTGGCCAACACCCACATCAGTCACTGAGGTGAGGAGTTTCATGGCTTTAGCAGGTTACTACCACAAGTTTGTTTAGGAAATTTCCAGGATTTCTCGCCCTATTACTTCCCTTCAGAGAAAAGGGAGGAAGTTTGATTGGTCATAAGAAGTGTGAGAAGGACTTTCAATTAATTAAGGAAAGGTTAACCACGACGCCCATCTTAGCAGTTTCAGACCCTGACATAGGATTTTGTTGTTTGTACTGATGCATCACTAGAGGGTTTGGGAGCATTTCTTATGCATGAGCATCGATGTTATTGTCTTTGAGTCACACAAGCTCAATGATTACAAGCTTAACTATCCTACCCATGACTTAGAGCTTGTAGCAGTTGTTCATGCTGTTGTGCATTATCATCATTTCCTTTTGGGTAGGCCATTTCATTTTGAGGACAAATCATCACAGCTTACAACATATCTTCTCACAGTAGAACCTCAACACTTGCCAACAACATTGATGTATTTCCTATATGAGTACGATATGGAGATACAATATATCAAAGGAAAGGAAAATATCGTTGCATATGCACTTAGTAGGTGATGACATGTGCTTGTATAATTGACATTGCAGTGAAAATTGAGAGGCAGGATTCTTCAGCATTCTCTTAGAGGACAGGTTTTATGAGGGTGCTAGAAAGATATTGGATTCATAGGGTTCTTTAGAGGGTAGATATTTGGGGTTCATTTTAGAGGCATAGATGGTTTACTTTGGTTCACATAGGAACATTTATGTGCCTAAATTTGGTGATCTGCGTAGTCTCATAGTTATAGAGGTGCATCAAGCTCTATATGCAACACATCCAGGAGTGAAAGAAATGAACGCCAATATGAGAGAGTTATATTATTGACCGGGTCTTCGATGGGATGTAACATATTTTGTTGCATGTTGGCTTGAGTATTAGAGGGTCAAGGGAGATCATTCTCATCCCGCAGGACTCTAAAATCCTCATGATATTCCCAAGCGGAAATGGGATGTGATATCCATGGATTTCATAGTAGGACTCCCTATGTCTTCTTATCATCATGATGCCATTATGGTCACTATGGATAAGTTGACCAAGGCTTGTGCACATTTTTCACCAACCAAGATCACCTATAATACATAGGCCATCACCAAAGTATTTATGGAGGACATTGTTAGATTGCATGGGATTTCAAAGAATACCATAATCAATGATTAAGGGATACCACGTTACACATCAAGTTTTTGGACTTCCTTTTAGACCGCTTTGGGTACTCAGATTAATTTCAGCTTGGTATACCATCCAGAGACAAATATGGACAGACATAAGAGGGTTAATTAGGTACTTGAGGACATGTTGAGGATGTATGTGGTGGACCAATAGAAGAAGTGGGAATATTATCTTCATTTAGTTGAGTTTTCCTATAATAAAAACTATCATAGTTCCATTGGTATGGATTCCTACCAGGATTTATATGTATGACCTTGCAGGACACCTCTGAGTTGGGACAGGTTAGATGATAGGATCATTCTAGGACCATCTTACTTACATGAATTAGAGTAGTAGGTTGTTCTGATTAGATAATGTAAGATATGGACCTGATGTTTAATCATGTTTACTCATGTTGTAGGACACCTCCAAGTTGGGACAGGATAGAGCACGCCAGAGGGCATATGTAGACATGAAGAGGACTGATTATCACTTCTTAGTGGATGACAAATTCTTCTTGAGGGTTCGTCCACATAAGATCCCAATCTTCTATGGAAAGGGTTCTAAGTTATCACCTCATTTTTTGGGGCCTTTTGATATTTTAGAGGTCATCAGTCCAATTGAATATCACCTAGCTTTGCCACCACATATTGCACAGGACCACAATGTATTTCATGTTTATGTACTACGTAGATATGTACCTGATGTTTCTCATGTTTTGGATTGGTTGGCATTACAGGTAGAGGACAAAGGAAAATGGAGGCTAGAGCCCATACGTATACTAGAGCACGAGAGGTTGGCCCTTCAGGGTCAAGAATTAGACCAAGGTAGAGTGCAGTGGGACATATATGATGAGATAATAGCTACTTGGGAGGATGCTACACCATTGAGGGATAGATATCCCTATCTCTTTTAGTGACTTCCAGGAGGAAGTCTAATTTTAGGAGAGGGGGATGTTGTTCCCACATTTTTATAGCCTTAGTTAGTTGTTGACTTCTTTATTTATAGACGTGATTTGATATATTTTAGACATTATGTCATGTTATTTGATCTTCATGGACATGTATGGTGATTTGGTTGTGTAGCGCCAATTTAGCTTTGATTGGTAGGATGACAAATTTCATTAGATGTTGAGGATACTAACATATTTGCTATGATATTTGGACCCATTTGATATATGTTGGATACTTAGTTTAGTCGCATGTCTTGATGATATAGATATTCAATTTATTGATGAGAACACATGATAGCATGGATGTATGTCATTTATATTTATCTCTATGGCTAACTCATGGTGAATTGTATGTAATTGTGCATGCTTTCGAATTTACGATTTCATGATAATGTTATGATATCATAGATTTCATTGATTTATTATTGATTAGTTGATTTAAACTGTATTGGACATGTGCATTTAATGTGTGCATTGAGTGTGCAGGTGACATGTCATAGGAGAACGTGGGTTTCAGGGTGACTAAAAAAATTGTGCACAAGCGGCCCATGGGGATAAGTCCCAACCATGTAAACTGTATGAGACCTTAGTGTATGTTTGTAATATTTGGGCACCATGAGTGACCCTCATTTGTAATGTAGTATGTCATGTAAAATTAATTTATGTTTAGGTTTTACTTTTTCGTTAAGTAAACATGGTTTGGGGGCTTACTGGTCCCCACTTGCTTTAAGTTTGGTATTTGGGTAATTGTGTATTAATTAGAGGGGATTAGGGTCACATGTGAACCCTTGGGTGGTCTCCAAATCCTCTACACTTGTGCCCAAATGTACCAAACCCGAAATTGGGCTATTTTAGGCATTTTAAGTGATCTCTTTTTGTTTTGGGAGTTCACTAGCATGAAAATAAGCCCTTGAACCCTACCTTTTAGGTAGGGGGCTTAATTTTAAGGCATAGAGGGAGCTTCCCTCCAATTTTGCCTCTCTTTTGTCACCATCCATGTAAGATGGATTGGTATGTCTGTTTTGTAAAAAATTGCAGAAACTTGTTTTATTTTCATTTTGGGAAATTTGAGAGAGAAGTGTTTAAAGTGAATTCATCTTTTCTTATTTTAGTTTAGGAATATTTGACTTGGAGGGAAGAGAGGGGTGACACATGTCACCCCCTCATTGGAAAAGAAATTTGTTGGCTTCTCTTCAAATTCTCCCTCATGGGGGAGAAAGAGAAAATTAATTTTTGGAGCTTTTACTTGGTCCTTGGAGAATTTTGGAGCTAGAGCTTTCTTGGATAAGGAAGTTGGAAAATCTTAGAGTGTTGGATAGATTTTGGAGGTAGTCTCTTTGAGCTCATTCTATGTTTATGTCATGCTAGATATTATCCTTTCTTATATTTGAAAATGTGTGTTTTGTTCATGTGTGTTTGTTGCTTGAGTATGTTTTTGTGTCTTTTATTTTCTCCATCCATCATATGGCTTGATGGATTTTGGAGTTTATGGTGGAAGAGAGAGGGATTTTCCATCTCAAACCTCATGGCTTGATGGGCAAGCCATGTAGGTTCCCTTTACTCCCCTCATATCGTTTTGAGGTGGGGAAGGTGGTTCATATGGTTTGAACCCCCTTTCCCATTCTTGGAGAGGAAACCCAATGGGTTTGAAAATGCTCCCAAGAAGGATTTAGGCGAATGGGTGAGAGCAATAAGGAGATGTCTTGATGTATTTGAATAATAAGGAGGTTGTGAAGAAATTGTTGGTGTACATCCTATGGTTGGACTACACTTTTGGCACCTTTGGATATCTCATCTTCTCTTCCCCATTTTGGAGGAGGAATATGGTTTTCTCCTCCTTTCCTTGTTTGTAAAATGTTGTGTTTTTTTATTGCATGTACTTGTCTTGTATGCGAATATAATTTTGTTATGTCTCTCTTATATCTTATGCAGAATTTGTGGAAGATAGCTCTCTCTCCCATGGGATTGGGGGAGGCTACCATGTCTTCCAATGTTGGAAAGACATGTAATGATGCCTAAAGGTTGGGTGGTGAAACAAGATTTTTCTCCTTGTGTTGGTTTTTTGAGAGACACTTAAAGATTGATCTCAAGTTGGAAGTTGGTTGGAGTTCTTGATATCTTGGATTCTTTTTTTTTTGTCTCCAAATCATGTGAACATCACTCTCATTGTAACTTTAAGAATATGGCTATGTGGGAGCTTTCTTGTCTTGTAAAATCCAGATTTTGTATTTGGTATTGCTTGTAAACTTGAGTCACATTTTCTTGTGTAATCTTCCTTAAATATTTCAAAGAAGATTGTAATGAGGTTCCTTGAGTATTTCATGTATTTTGGAAATATATTGGATTTGTGAGCTTAAGCCCTTGAAAGTGAAATCTTGTAAAATAATTGATATTTTTACTATCGATTGATGAAACTCCTTTTTGGAAGGAAAGTTTGTTTATTTGAAATATATTTGTTTTACAGACAAAATATTGTGATGTTACTAACATTAAAATAAAGTGTGATTTCTTCCTTGTTGGAATCTCCCTCTTGTAGAAATCTGCAATATTTATTTAGTTATTACATTTGAAGGAAAGTTAGTGTTACATGGAGCTTGAGGATTTATTTTAAATGGCTATATTATCATTCTTATAATATATCTTTTCTTGCAAATTTTTGTAGTATTATACAATGAAATGAAATCAATTTTTATTTTATTTTATTTTCCCATGTGAAATTAAACATATGGATGTATTAGGGAATTCAATGTTAACTTAACTCTTTCTTTCACTAGGTTTTAAATTTGTTCCCAAGCCTCTCTTCTCATTGGATATACCTTGCTACAATATTCTTATCACATTAAATAGTAAATCATCTTAATATATGTATATTGAAAAAGATTATTGAATTTCATATTTCAGAACAATGCCTAAACATAATCTATTGATTCTAGAACTTGAAATAGTTTAAGATTGTATGTATATATATATATATATATATATATATATATATATATATATATATATATATATATATATATATATATATATATAAAAGTATAACCATATTAATATATAAAGTAATATATATATATATATATATATATATATTACTTTATATATTAATATGGTTATACTTTATACTAGGATGTATTAGTATACATCTCTTACATATAGTATATATATTATAATATAAACTTTATTGTATATATATATATATATATATATATATTATAAAATGGATTAATAAATTTAAATAAATAAAAAAAGAGTAATAAAAAAATTGTAGTGAACAATTGTTATTTGGTTTAAACAAAATAAAACAAGGTTAAGGGGAGGGACCGAGCCGTCCCCAACCTACGCCAAAAATGTGATTCCCACTCCCCACACCATTGCCCTTACCCCAACCCCAACACCGACCTCCATTTCCCTACTCTAAGCCAAACCCTTCCCCCTCTGCACACCTCTACACCCTCACCTCCTCCATAACTCCAATCTCCCTTTCTATTCGCTGCCACTTCTCGTTTTTAAATATGCGGCCAAAAAAGTAATCTATTTCCCTAACATAAATGAACTCCGCAGATTTCTTGATGCAGGACCCATAAAATTTGGTTTTATATATACACTACTTAATTTTTATTATATATATATATAGGCAGCTTTGTCTTCATTTGACAAAAAAAGGAAATATACACACCCAACCAAAGGAGATATCTAGTAAAGAAAATTTACAGCAAATTAATAATGGTATTATTCCTTAAAAACCCAAGAATCCATATCTCCATAGCTCCTACTCCACATGCATAAGAAGAAACAAAAATAAAACCAAAATGAGATGGAAAAGAAAAGAAAGGAACATTAAGATGTTTAGGGAAACTTTATGGTAAGATTCAAATCTAGGGTCAAGATTAGATCTATCCTAGGGCTCACATTAAACCCTACACACTTTAAGTAATGGACATTTTATGGGGATAGGAAATAAATTAAAAAAGGGTGCGTGGTAAGGCTAATTAAAAAGGGGGGAAAACTAATTAAGTTATAAAGGGGTGTAAACTTTTATTTGTGACCCTAGTGAGCTTAATAGAATGAAATAATTAAGTTGTTATTGGGCTAGTGTTTATTTATTTTAGGTAAAATAAATTAATATAAATTAAATATTTATGGAAAATGGTTAAGCAAAACATTAGTATTAATTTTTGACTTTAAAAAAAAAATTACCCAAATTTTTAGTTACACTTTGGTGTGGTTTACAGTGTCCCTAGGTGGGGCATTACAGAGATGAAAGATTAGGATTGGGTGTGGAAGTAAGAATATGACCTTTGGAAGCTCCCAAATTTATAGGGGAGGGGGAAAGAGGAATAAAAAATGAGGTAGTAGTAGAAATAGTGGTATCAAGAGGAGTAGAGGAAACAATCCTTTGGGATTCCTCATAAGAAGAAAAAAAACAACATATCAAGATTTTTTGGGATGCTCAGTAAGATAAGAATTAAGTTCTTTTATCTATCCTTGTTAGAAAAATTAAGAGAGGTACTAACCATGATGGAAAGGGATATAACAAGGTAAGTATGAAAGGAATCAGGTTCACCAAATGATTGAATAGAATTTAAATCTAAGATAAGGACACTGCTTATCAGATAGATACAAAAATCAACAAACATGATCCAACAAAGGTAATGCAATCAAGAGTGATAGCTAGGGTTTAAAGAATGACTTAACTCGTATCTATAGGTTTTGATTGATTCATGACTAATGAAAAGGATGGAAAGAAATATTATGGACTGTATTAGCTCTAGGTATGATTATAGAAAGTAACAGTTTTAGGGACATGAGCGTTTGGAAGGGGACAAGCCGTCTAAGTGTTGGTTTCTATTTTTAGAACTGGTGTATTCATAATAGATTGGAACATATTTCTTTCTATGTCACTTAGTGTCACTCATTATTCATTTTAGGTCACATTAGATTCAATGTGTCTCACCTGTACGTGTAAATAAACCCTAGATACTTGCACAATATTAAAGCACACATTAAATGAATAAAATATGCATATTTTTAAGTCAAATTGAGCTCGATGGTCACCCTAATGTGATTATCACCAAGCGCTGCACTACATTTTAGACAGTATGTAGTTCTTGTGTGTGTATGTGATTGAAGTAATGTCCCTTGAGTTAGGATTCCCTAATACAAGTTACACAAAGAGATAGCAGGCTATAACTGCTCTTTCTCAATTGTAAATGTGTGGCATGTAATTTAGAATAAACCATCCTATGTAGTGAAGTTGTAGTTCTAAAATGCATTCCTTGGTGTTGTAGATAAAAAAAATTATCTCCTTATAATAGTATGTGCCTCTTGAATGCTTTACCCCTCTAATGAGATTAAATAAGGCATGTATTTATATGATTCATTTGCTTAAGTTTTATCATAAAAAAGTGAAAGGCCAACCAGGAGGGATATAAGAAGACAAGAAAGAAGTAACATTACTCAAAAGGTCAGAAAAAAGGTAAAGAGGAAATAGGTGCCCAAACGGGATAATAGCATCTGGGTGCTCCTATCCCTAATGGAAAGTCCCATACAAGGAGCTCAAAAGATCAAATAGTGAAATTAAAGTTGAGTAGAATGTCTGTTGGAATGCAAAACTATAATTTATCAATCAAAAGTAGTAAGAAATAAATATGACAAGGATACAAGCAATGCCAAATTAAAGTAAAGAAGTGTCAATGAGTAATTCTCTTGCTTAGAAATCATGCATATAAATGAATTATTTATCTAAGATAGATGTACATAATAAATGTGTGATTTAGTGACTACACAAACTTAAAGAAAAAATTATTTCTCTTTCATATCCTCTTTTTTCCATCCACTTTTTTCTCTAATGGATAGTTTAGGATATTTCGTAGAGCATGTTAAATGGGGAAAATTATTCTTATAACAAAAAATATTGAGAAAATCATTTAGACAAATTGTGCACTGAAAGTGATCTATAATATAAGGTCATCTTCTAACATCATGATAAATGAAATCATGATGCAAACTAGATGGATATTGGCATATTTGAGGAAATTTGGGCATATAAAAGCACCATTTGTCATTATTTCATGTTCAAATATATTATTTAAGAAAATTTGACAAAATTGCTTCATATTAGATTTGATCACCTGCATGTAGATATATTTAAGGAAAATTGGGCATATATGAGAAATTTTTATTAATATTTCATGATTAAATATTTTTATTTAAATAACATTGACAATATTAGACTCCGATGCGATTTGTTTAGGGGAATTGAATAGGTTAGGGTATGAATGAATTAAATTATTCAAGTATATTTGACTTGATTAAGTCCCAATTACGTAGAAATTTATTTTAGTGTTTGTAGGTCATTATTTTTCTCAATTTTAAAAGTTAAGTGCCCAATTCAGTGCAATTATGGTAATGAAGTTGCATAGGGGCTACACGCGTGTTAGTGGATAGGCACTACACACATGTTAGTGCAAGGACATGAGGGAACTTAAGGGCAACAAATGTTAAAAATAATACATACCTCAATTTTAATCTATGATTCGAGGGACTTCTATGATGAATTTTATCGTAGTGTAAAAACTAGAAAACACATCCAAAGGTGTTCGTGAGAGGATGATAAGCATTTACGAGGAGTAACTGAAATTAGTACATTAGTAAAAAAATGTGTGGTATATTGAACTATGATGTAAATCATGCAAGATTTGGTATGTATCCAAGATTCAGGTAGCCATCAAAGGTATTGAAGGTCAATTGCAATTAAAAGATTCTGAAATAATTTTAATAGTGTTATTAGCATCATATTTTGGAGGCACAAATAATGGAAGTGTAGATACATATGATTTAAATACATGTTGATAACCTATATTTGAACTTCAAAGAAAGGCTCCATCCTTGGCTTCATTTATTGTTTGTTCTGTAGAATGGTGGAAAATGTATTCTATGATTAGTTTGACAAGAATTCATGTAAAACAATTGAATGATAAACATTTTATTTGAAAAGAATGGAAAAAATGCAATTAATTGAAGACAACATGCCGAGGTGTTTCTCTTCGAGCAGTATTTGTTTCACATACTTGTTTTGATTTCAGTAGCACCCAAAACAAAATGAAAGAGATATTCTCAAAGTTTCAATAGAATTAACTTGTGATAATGTTGTAAAAGTCAATCCCAGTTTCTCCACAACTCCAATATCTATTATTTGTTTAGGTAAAGTTAATCCTTGAGACTTATGTATGGTAAGTGCCCAAACCATTTTTAGTGGAACGCATTTATGATTGCCTCTTATTACGAGAAATATGGGAACCGATTTTGGATTTATTCTGTCCCATGTAGGACCAATGTAGTTTTAAAAATCTACTATTACAAACATGGGCAAGTTGGTCAGTTTTGAGCTAGTGGTATATATAATGTTTTGTATAGTACCAAGATAACCATTCACTAATCCAACTTCAACGCAAAAATTACACTATAACATAATAGATGTGGTGAGTTGATAGTTGTTCGGAGATCTTGGGGTGAGGCTAGTGAGGTGGTCAGAATTTTAGGGATTGGAGATTCAGAGGATTTGAGTGAGTTGGACAGAAAACATAAGGAAAAGATCGAACCCTAAAACACCGAGGTCCGATGTGAGGTTTTTGGGGGTCAAATATGTGTAAAATTGGGAGTCGATTTCGGAGTTGAGCGAGTAAGAAGTCTGATGTTAGTGCGACCCAAAGTTTGAAGTGATTTTGGGGTGTAGTGAGGTAGTCAGGATTTTGGAAAGCAAGTTTGCAGAGGTGGGGATAGTGATTGCATTGTAGGTGCGAGCTAAAAATAAAAAAATTTCCATAATAAAACTAAGAAAACAATAAATATTTCCCTATCAAGCTGCATTGGAGAGTGAATTACATTGGTTACTGAGTAGATAGGTGGCGAGATGTGAAGAGGTATTGCTTGGTAGGTGGAAGGATTGACTCAAGGAGTGCTCTTAGAAATTTTTGCATAAATTTAGAATTCCTAAGACAACTTTAACAAGATTCTACTTGTTGGAGAGAGGATTCATAGGGGGATCTGATGGAGTGATTATATTTTGGAAACTTGGAGAATAGGTGGAGGAAAAACAAAGGTAAAGTACCAAAATCATGGAGGCCATACCCAGGTACCAAGGATGCTACAAATGAGATATGAAGGGCATTCTTCCTTCCCAGGCCAAGGTACGAATAGGGATGGCCTCTGCAAATACTCCCATACCCATGATGGAAAAAAATCTTATTTTTGGTTTTGGATCAAATTTCAGAACTCTCTTCTCTCTTCTCTCTTCATATTTTTATTCTATAAATTATAAATAGGGGAATATTTTTAAAGTTTGGACATTTTGCATCTTCCCCTCCCTTCTTTCTTAAGTGTAAGAGATATGTGGAGTTTAAAACCTCTTAATTTGATCAGTATAATTAAAAAATTATGCATTTGGCCCCTATTGTAATGCATTATATCAATCTTGGGAGAAATAAAATTGAATTTGTAGATGATTTAGTACCCTTGTTTGTTATTTATTGCAACTTTATGATATTTTAATTACATTTAAAGGTTCTTGTACATTATATTATGTTCATTGTAGGTCTTAATGATGGTGTTTATTGGGAATTTTTTATGAATTCCATTTTGGTCTCTGGTGCTAGATCACCCTCTCCACATCCATTTTCATGCAATGTGAATTTTTCAAAACCCATTTTCTTGGTGCATCACCTCCCTTTAGTGTAGGTTATACTTTGAATGTAATATCTCCATCCCCATCTCTTTGGAATTATTAGAGTAGGATTAGATTAAGTGCTTTTTATATTTAGGAGTAGTGTTAGTGCTAGTTTTGGGTAGAGGAAGTTGGATTTCTCCAGATATTTATCCCATTTGCAAAGTCCCACACTTTAGGATAGCTCCATGTTACCTAATCACATAAAATTCCTCAATCACACAAGAGTAATTCAGGTGATTTTATGATTTGGTGATAATAATCCTGACACGCTTGATGGGACCAAGAAGTCATATCTTCACATATTTTGAGGCATTTGCAATAATTTTCAAAATTTCAAGGTTTCTTTGCATTTTAGACCTTGAAGATCTCAAATTTTGGACTTCAGAGGTTACACTACAGGGTCCAAGTTCCAAATTTGTTTTTCGAGGATTTTACATGTGCAAAACAGGTCTTAAGTTCCCAAAAGAGTAGATAGGGGGTCAAAGGTTGTAGAAGTGGTCTTAAATTTTGATTTGTGCATTTCATATTTTTGGGGTCATTTTGCATTTTGGAATGTGGGGATTTTAGACTTTGAATGCTTCACTACAAATTTTATTTCGACTTCAGAGGTTGTTGTGCATAAGCCACATTTTGAATTTCAAAGTTTGGAGACTGAAAGCTAAGAAACAAGGTCTAACCTCTAAAAACCAATATTCAGGCACTTTAAATTAATTTTTCCCACTTTTCAAGATTGGATGTGTGTCTTAGTAAAACCCTATCCTCTGGACGCTCATTCTCAACACATCTGGAGACTCACAAAAGTATAACTCAGTAGTGTAGTATCCCAAGACCCTCAGGTTCATGAGAAGAATCAAAACTCGGTCAAGGATAAGAGAAGGAGGCATCTTTGAGTATTTATAGCTATCTCTAGGGAGAGGAAGGAGAGGAAGATGAGTAAACATATCCCCATCTCCGCCTAATAAGACATTATCAACACCTCCTCATGGTATACCTTTTTTCCAATCCAATAGGGTCATTAGTCCAATCAGAATTACTCAAAAAGCACCACCAAATCATTTCTTCAACTTTATAGGAAACAATCCAGTTTCTTTCAATGCTCAAAATCCCATCCCAGTTACGACATTAAAGAATATCCCTTATTTCATAGGATAAAATCACATAACTCCTAGTGACCATATCAAGGACATTGCAAATGTGTGTGCCATTCAAGAGATCAATGAGATAGATGTTGCAGTCAAATTTTTGTTTTCTTCCTTTAAGGGCAAGGTCTTGCAGTGGTTTAGGAGCTTAATAATTGGATCGATTCAAAATTGGGATCAATCGTGTATAAATATTTGTAATTAGTTCAAAGAAAGGGAAGATAATATGTCTTTATTGGAATAATTGACCTTAATCAAAAGGGATCTAAATGAAAAAAATGATAGATTTCAAATATTTTATCCAGAGGACATGGGACAAGATCCTGACGACCATAAGACCAGTTGCCAAATGTATGTTCCTATACTTCTTGAAATATCTAAATTACAACATATCGATGATGATACAATATATGGGGGGAATGACACTATTGAGAGCATAGAACATAGCCATCAGAGCGAAGAACCTAGACCACATATGCCTTTTTATCTTGAAATTGGGAACCCCATTAGTAGTCAAGCACCTCAATTGAATCCCATTCTAGCCCCTTGAAATAAAAGTTCCAGTGAGACTTCCACTTATTCTAGCACTTCAATTGAATTCTAAGAACTCAAGAAACAACAGGAAGAAGCAATGAACTCGTAAAAAAAAATTGGGAATGAGTTGGTGGCGATCAAGAGGTAGTAGGATCATAATTTCAAACCATATCGACCTTAATCCCAACCAAATAGGCCTCCATATCAATAAAAAAGACTTGCAAATTAAGCTGCAAATCAAAATCAGAATCAAGGACAACCTCCTCCTGCCATGAAATTTTAAACATATAATCTAAATGTAGTTTCAACATACATGGCCTTCATTCCAAATAAAAACAACATTGCACACGAGTATGAATCATGCTTCTCATGTATTCAACCTAAAAATCAACCAAAATGCTTCAATAGTGCAGTGAATCAAGCCTTGATGGTGAAAATTTTTGGTGTGTCTCAAGAAGTAGGTGAATAATACAATCCATAACAAATAAGTCCACAGGAGACACCTCAAAGTGATACCACACTAGTCAATTGGAAAATGGAATAATTTCATAGATTTAATCAACCTATTTTCAAAGGTGTAGCATCCAACACAAGATAAAAAAATAGAAGTCCATGTAGAGGAAATAAAACCATGTAATCTGATTTTCAAGCTCTTACCATGCCACAAGGAGTTAGCAAGTCAAATACAACCTAGAATGTACAAACTCATCCTAAGGCACTAGTTGTAATAGCCCATAAACAAGTTCATGTACATGAGAAGGTTATGCCAAATAAAGGACAAAAGAATGACAACCCATCCCCTATAAATATTATTGATCAAATGAAGAATATGAATGCCAACATTTCCATGTGGGAATCACTTGAAATTATAGGATAAGGAGATTTATTGCAAGAAGTAATGGCCAATTGGTCCATGTCGAAAGAGTCATCCAAAAATTAGGAAAAGGTTGTCACAAATGTAGTGCAACAAGAATGAGGTCAACTAAACAAAAACTTGAATCCTCCACCATTTTATGTGTCCTTTCTTTTTGAGGACAACTTGGTACAAAATTGCATGATTTGTTCAGGAGCGAGTAGTTCAGTAATGTAGAAATAAACAACAGATCAAATGGGTATAAAATATGAAATGATGTCTCCAAAGAAGTGCATTAATTATATGGGACAACAATAGGAATAGTTGGAGTGATCAAAGGATGAAACCTAATGCTACACTCGTGTCGCAATGTGAACATCTTACAAGATGTGTCTGTAATTGACTTACCACCACTCTTTACATTGTACTTTTAAAGATATTTCAAGGTAAAAAATGGAGGATACCTATCTGCAAACTAGTCGCACATCATCTTTAGAAAAAGAGATGGAGCCGAAGCCACAATCAGGTCAGAGTCAATTATGAACTTCCACATTGAACCCCATGTGTCAAGCCCTGTCAACGTTAATTGTTCAGGTTTTGATAATGAAGATTATCCAAGAACTCTAGAAGTGGGTACAAAATTTGGGGGAATTTTGGATTTGACATTAGATGAATGTGCAAAGAAAAGGCATGATTTTGATCCCTACGGAGAGATGGAAGAAGTTGAGTTAAGAATTTATTTCTTACATGAAGAAAACCCACCTCTTCCTAACATCACCAAGCTAGATGACATGGAGGACAATGAAGTTTAGCAACTGTTCATCAATAGTTCAAGGAGCAGACAAAGTGCTGGGGAAGGTGTAGTATTACTATCACCACAAGATATCAAGTAATACTCAACTTTCTGATTTAAGTTTTATTTTCCAAATAACATAGCTGAGTACGAAGCATTAATTCATAGATTTCACTAGGCGAGGAAAAGAGGTATCAAGAATTTGTAAGTTTTTGCAGATAGTGAACTAATTATGAATCAAGTCAAAGGGATTAATGTAGAATAAAATTGATTTCCTTAAAAGCTATAAGAACAAAGTATGGGACCTCATTTAAGATTTTGAGGCATTCAACATAACTTTCATCCCAAGAAAGATTAATGAGGTTGTGGATAGGCTTACAAAAATTGGAGTAGCATTTGGTGTTGTTGAGAGTATTAAGAAAGATCAAACTCAACATCATATAAAAATGGTCATGATACAATATGTTCCAGACAATGACACTAGCTGGCAAGTGTTCGAAAGTGATCAATAGATCATCAATTTCATATAAGAAGAAGCTGAATTATTCGCCAAGAATTAGGATAAATTAGAGCAACAATATGGCGATCAGGTTGTTCAGCTAATAACGAACAAGCTCCCAATTTTTTTGGTGAAATTGGAGTCAATCTTCAATCCTAATGATCAATTTTGGAAGGAAAAGGAAAATATTTAAGTAAAGGGGGAAGACTCGGAGCCCATCTCGGTTGTAGAGGGAAGGGTACTATAAATTGGAAAACTAGGTACTGATCAAGAAAAATATGATTTTAGATAGATTGTTTTATAATTCCCATATGTCTTTTCTTGGAGCTATAAGGAATTAAGGAGATTCAATCCAAATTTGGCATAACACACTATTGAACTAGATCAAGAAGATAGGCCCTTCAGATGAAAACAAAGACTAGTCAACCATCATATCGATCCTCTCATGAAGAAGGAGATGAACAAGCTCATTAAGAATAAAATTATTTTTCTAATCAAGAAATATTTTTGAGTGGTTAATTTGGTGTCAATCAAGAAAATAAAAGGAGAAATCATGTTGTGTGTGGAATTTAGGGACCTGTATATGGCTTCTCTCAAAGACCATTATACACTTCCTTCTATGTAGAAAATCTTACAGGTAATATCTAGTTCAAAAAAAGTCTCATTTCTAGATGGCTACGTGGGCTATAATAAAATTATGGTGAAAGAAGAGGATCAGTTCAAAACAACATTCACCACCAAATTAGACACTTATGCCTATATGAAAATGACATTTGGGTTGTCAAATGATGGAGCTACATTCCAGAGGACTATGAACATGGTGTTCAAGGGGCTGATAAACAAGATAGTTCTTGTGTACTTAGAATACATCATTGTATTCTACAAGAATGTAGTAAGTCACCTATTTTACCTCAAGAAAGTGTTCCAAAGATGCAAGATATTCAAAGTGTCTCTAAATCCAAAGGAGTGCATATTCCTAGCCCATGAGGGAAATCTATTAGGCCACATTTTATCTAAATAGGGGGTGAAAATTGATCAAGAAAGAGTCAAATCTATTTGTGATCTCCCATTACCAAGTCATAATAAGGATCTCCAAATATTCTTGGGGAGGGTCAATTTTTTTCCGAAGGTTTGTGCTGGATTTTTTCACTCTTGTAAAACCATTGACCACAATTTTGAAGAAGAGTATGGAATTTAAGTGAAAAGTGGAGAGAAAGGATATATTTGAAGCTATCAATCATACCATATCTCGATATCTGACTCTCATAAATCCAGACTTCATTATCTATGCTTTTGGTGGTTCAGAAACAATCTCTACAATCTTGGTGCACCAGAATAAGGAGGGATTTGAACAACTAATTGCCTTCTTCAGTCAGAGCTTGGAAGCTTGTGAGGTGAGGTATTATTTTAATCAGAATCATGTCCTCACCATTATCAGAAGTTTCAAGAAGTTCAAACACTTGGTCTCAAATTTAAAAAATTAGTTTCTAGTGTCATATGGTGGAGTCAAGGACTTCCTCCTAAATAAGGATTTGAACAAGAAAAGGGCAAGTTGGATAACTCATGTCATGGAATATGACATAGAGATAAAGGTAATCAATTTATTTCATGGAAAAGGATTATGTGAACAACTATCTTCAGGTAAACATGTTTAGAAAAGTGGTGAAGAAGGAGCTATTCTGGTATTAGAAGATGATCAAGAAAAAAAAGTAGATGATAGTGTGCCTATTCCTTGTTGGACTCATGACATGATGCATTTCTTGCAAAAAATCATATGCCCTCCAGAGTTAAGAAATGCAAAGAGAATATACTTTAGACTCCACTTTATTCCATATGTCCTCATTGATGGTGTTTTGTTCAGGAAGGAAGTGAATGGAGTCCTATTGAGGTGCATCAAAACAAATCAGATCGAGAAGGTACTACATGAATTCCATGATGGAGAAGATGGGGGTCACTTCGCTCCATGAGTAACAACCCTTAAGATCATGAAAACTGACTACTATTGGCCCAAAATGTTTAGCGACTATTATGCATGGGTCAAGAAGTGTAGAAAATGTGCATTTTTTAGAGGCAAGGAGAAGATAAAAACACTGTCACTCCATCCAATCTCAGTTGATCAACCATTCATGCTGTGGAGATTGGATCTCATTAGGGTAATCAATCCAAATTTAATCCAAGGTCATAAGTGAATCATAACAACAACTAACTATTTCACCAAGTGGAGCGACACGGTAGCACTCAAGGAGTAAAATGAGTCTAGCATACTAGACTTCTATGAGGGGATAATGATCAGATTTGGTGTACCAGACACTATCATATGCGATAATGCTCTATAATTCATAGGCACCATGATTACTTAGTGGGATTTTAAAAATGGGATATACTTGAGAACCTCTTTAAACTATTATCCCTAGGGAAATGGGAAAGCATAGTCCACAAATAAGAACTTGCTGAGGATCATTAGGAGGACTATGGATAAAAACAAAAGGACATGGAATACTAAACTCAAATAAGCCTTGTGGGATGATATAATCACTCCTAAAAGGTCAACATGTACTTCTCCCTATAAAATGGTTTACGGAAAAGAAATCAGGATGCCCATATCAATTGAGTTATCAGAATTAGATCTCATGAAGCAGCTGGAATTATCAAAATTTGAGTCCATGGAATCCACGTATGAGGAACTCATGGATTTGTAATAAATAAGAGAGCATGCAATGCAAACCATGGAGAAGGATCAGGTTTTGATCAAGAGGAATTGACAAGAAAACTAAAGAAAGGACTTTCTCATGAAGGAGACTTGGTCTTGAAATGAAATACAAATATTGCAAAACTGGGAAAGCAATCCAATTTTGATTCCATATGGAGTGGTCCCTACATGGTCAAAAGATGTAAGATTATTAATGCCTTCCATCTCTCCACTTTGGATGGAGAATAACTTCCAATTCCAGTCAATGGAATATATCTCAAGAACTATTACTAAAGGGAAGAATTCTCACCCTTGTATATATTAGTGTAGGATTTTAAATTCCTCTAAGTGCTTGTGTACACTTTTTGTTGATAGATTAGGTTTCAATTTCCCTAAGTACTTCAGGCACATTTTTTATTACTCCTGGTTGTATCATTGCACAAAATCAGTGTTCCTCTCGACATGAATGTTATAACAAGAAGCTCAAAGTTGTAGGGAATAGTTGAAATCATAAAAGGGTTTTAAATGCAGAGAAACTAAAAATTAGGTTTAGGTATCATTTTCATGGTTTTTATTCTCTTTTCCGTTCATATTTGTCATGGCTTGAGCTTTTAACACCTCCTCAAAGTCATGCAGTGAGTCTCAGAGGGAAGGCTTCCCCAAATTCATTCAGGATCCTCTTAGGTTTTGAGCAGAAGATCAACCTCAAATCCTTGTTAAGTATGTTTTAGTTGAGTATATTAAGGATTTTTAGGGAGTTCCCCTTCAATAATGTCCAAAACAACATACAAGGAAAGAGTTCAGTTTAGAACAACAGTCCTCAGTACTTCCCGAGACAACATATGCATCCTCAAACCCTTGTTGTATGTAATATTTTCCAAGCATCATTATTGAATTATGTTTTACATGTGGAAATAACATGATTTTGGAATGGGTTCAGTCCAACAGATCAACTTGCATAAGTGAAGGGAAAATAAAATTTCAAATCAAAATAATTTTCCACTCATACAAACTTTAATATTTTCTTATGAAGATTGGGAAGTGCAAGTAACAAATCAAATCCAGGTTCAGTATTTTCCAAACAGATTCCAAGGTCTAATTTCAAAGTTTCAGTCATTTCAAGATACCGAAGGTGACTCCATGCACAATGGATACATTCAGGATACTGGTTAACCACATCTAGCAGGAAGATGTCCTTGCAAGTCACCAAAAGTATCCATTTTTCCCCTGGGAAAAATGGACAACAGGGAAGGATCAGACCCGAGCACTAATGGGCCCCTCATAGATGAATCTAGGATTTACATGGTAAAAATCATGGTTTGGGATCATTTGCATTGTTTTTGAAGAATCAGGAGCATTCGAGGAATTTTTTCCTCTTCTAGGTTTTGAAAAGACTCGGAGTGCACTTAAGATGAAGGCGGCCCCCGATGGGCCCAATTTAACTCAAAACTAGAAAAATGGCCAAATTTGGGTAACGGGCCCGAAAAAATATTATTCACTCCCCAAGGGAATTTTGGTTCGAGAAAATTCGAATGATTCCAAAACCCAAAGGTTCGGGGAAAATTTTTTGCAAAAGACCCAAGGATAGCCACTGAGCTAAAATAAGCTCTCCAAGATTCTCTGTGAGTTAACGTTGTGCATATGATGTGAGCTCTAAGAATCTCAACTTAGCTACCCAAAGATTCATGGGTCATGATTTGTAGACATGGGAAGGCCGAGTAGCTCGCTGAGCTACTCGACCTGTTGGGTCATAAGAATAGCTCACCTGGCTTGGCCAACGCATAGGTTGGATCATTGTTTGGTGAGTGATTGAAGGTGAGCTTAGATATCTGAGATACTCAATGGCATGGTAGGGCCAATGTGTAGAATTTGCGACGAGTCAGCATCGGCTCAAATTGAGCTGGGAGATCGAGTCAGGACGAGTCTCATGTAGGAGCTCATCGGGAGAATGCATGAGGCTACAGGGAAGATGAAGGGCCAAGTCTCTCAAAAGGTGGGAGCATAAGTTTGGAGCTCAATGGGGTTTGCGGGCATGTCAAGAGTTTGGAGATGGCATGGATTTTGGGTTTTTGGAGGATGCGAGTGAGCTCATAGGGATAGCTCGCCATAGAGGTCAGAGTTGGAGGTTGGGCATGCAAAGCATGTAGTCTGAGATTCAGACTTCAGGGATGCACAGTTTCGGGGAGTTGAGGAAATTTGCATGCATGGAAGGGAGAAATGTATAAAATGATGAAAATGTGAAGTTTGTAGCTTAATGTTGAAGGTCAGCTTGTATTCAACAGGGTTGCATCGGAGTTTGATGGCTGAGATGTCTGACAAGTTTGGACTCCGAAGTTTGAAGCGGATGAAGGCGAGGTGGTCACTTGTTTAGGGATCGAAGATTCAAAAGGGGCATACAAGGTGAGTTGGGTGGAAAACGTGAGGATAATATTTTGAACCTCGAAACCTTGAGGTCTGGATGTTTGGGGTTTGGAGTGAACAATGCCCGATGCACGTGGGTGGTAAACTTTGAAACTATGAAGAGTTAAAACCCGAAGTGAACCCACCAAGCTATTTTCGAGGGTTACCATGCATTGGATGGTGAGTTGAGACTGTGGTAGGTGGATAGGTGGTATGAAGAGAGCATGACTCGGTAGGTGGGAGGATGAACCCTAGAAGTGCCCCAAATATATTTTTAGCATAACTTTCACATCTGCTAAGAAAAAATTAACAAGACTTATATTCATTGGAGAATAAGATTTAGAGGGGGATCTAATGAAGGGATTAAATTTTGAAAACTAGGAGGTTAGATGGGGAAAATATAAAGATGAAGTACAAGGAGCTAGAGGCCATACCTAGGTACCCAGAATGATGCAAATAAAACATGAAGGCCATTATTTCTTCGTAGGCTAAGGTATAAACAAGCATGGGCTATGCAAATCCTCCCATACCCATGACAATAAAAATAACTTATTTTTGTGGGTTTTGGGGCCATTTTGGAACTCTTCTCTCTCTCCTCTCTTCATATTGTTCTTCTATAAATGTAAAGGGGATGCATATTACAAAAGGTTGGAATTTTGTTTTGCATATGCCCCTCCCTTCTCTCTCACTTGTAAGTGATTTATGGAGTTTCAAACCTCCCCGTTTGAGTGTTGTAATGGAAAATCATGCTTTTGACCATATTGTGATGAATTGTATCAACTCCTTGGAGCAATAAAATCAAATTTGTGGATGATTTGCAACCCTTTTTTGTATATTATTACAAATTTATGATATCTTTTCATGACATTTAAAGGTTTTTGTGCATTATCTTATGTTCATTGCAAGGTTTAATGGTGTTGTGTTTATTGGGAATGTTGTATGAATGTCATTGTGGCCTATGGCGCTAGATCACCCTCCCCACATCCATTTTCCATCATTTTCATGTAGTGTGAATTGTTCAACACCCCTTTTCTTGATACATCACCTCCCTTTAGTGTAGGTGTTATCCAATTTTATCCCTCAGGAAAAATTGAACAAACATGACCTCGCACAGAGACAAAATAGAAGGATCAATTACATCATGGGGAGCTCACATTTTGGGATTGGACAAATAGGTTGAAGAGGACCAAACACATTGTAGAGGAGCTCGGGAGTTCAAGCTAGTTCGGGGAATGAAGAAGATCTGAATTCTAAAATTCATACTTCGGAGGTCAGGTCATTCAAAAGTAGGCCGAAGATAAATTCGGGGACTCAGCGAAAAGAAGCATGAAAAAGTGAGAAAAAAGTCTGAACCCCGAACTTTGAAATTTAGACTTTAGAATTTCAAAGATTCAAAAGTTTCATGAGATTAGGAAGGTGAATAGTTCAATTAGCCCAAAAACACAAAGGTCTAAAACCGAAGTCCAAATTTTAGACTTCAGGCTTTCGGGGTTTTAGAGAAATGTGTCACCGGATGAATGAAAAACTCCCAAAATCTTGAACCCTGAACACCCGATAGCCCAAACCCCAAAACACCAAAACCAAAAACCCCCAAAGGTTCAAAACCCAAAGTATGAATTTCAGACTTCGGGGTTTCGACATTTCGGAACATTGAAGCCCCAATGCACACAAATCATAACTTGAAGCCCAATACCCAAAGTTTGAATTTTGGACTTCATGGTTTTGGAACTTTAGAGGTTTCGCGAACTCGGGAAGATGAACAGTAGCAACAATCTCCGAAGTCAATATTCCCGAAGATCTAAATCTAGAAAGTCCAAAATTTTAGATTTTGTAGGGTGCGATGCAGGGTCAAAATTCTGAAATGGAAGATCAACCACTCACGTTTATTGTATAATGGAACCCTAATCTTCAGATGGCCATATATTTGGAATGGTATCTCAGATTCTCACAAAATAGGACTTTTTGGAAATATATTAGTATTTTGAAATGAAGAAATATAGTCCACCATTTTAGAGGAATGTTTCCATATTTATCACCTACCAAAATGATGAAGGTATGGGCTCCCTTTCATCCCCAAAAAGGCAAGGTACATGGAGGTATGGGTTTTGCAGTGACACCCATCATACATTGCAGGTAATTTTAATGCATTTTTGGATAGTTGAAGAAATATTTTGAATTCCTTCTCTCTCCCTTTCTCTTATTCTTCCTATATATTGTAAGGAGGGGCTCATTTTAAAAGGTTAGGAAACTTGTATATGCCCCTCCCTTCTTTCTTTTCTATAAGAGATTTGTGGAGATTTCAAACCTTCCCACTAAACATTGTAGTACAAAATTTGTGCCTATGGCCCTAAATGTGATGTATTGTATCAAATTTGAGAGTAATAAAATTAGATCTGTGGGTGCTTTGAACCCTCTTCTGTATTTTATTGCAGCTTTCTGATCTTTCATTGCATGCAAGGTTATCGAGTATTGTTTTTTTTTCATTACAAGGTTCTGGTACTGTTGTGTATTTTACAAGTTGTTCAACACTCATTCTTGGTGCATCACCTTCCCTTAGAGTAGGTATTATTTTCATGCATTTTCTCTATCTTTTTCTCCTTGGAAAATTTAGATTAGGGTTAGATCTGAAACTCTCTTGAATTTGGATTATTTGGCACTAGGTTAGGATAGGAAGTCAACCTTCTCCATAGGGTATCTCGATTGCAAAGTCCCACTCTTTAGGATAACTACATTTTTACAGAATCACATTGACTTCCAAAACCATTCACTTGCGAGCAACCATGGGTGCTGTGATTTCACCATAACATTAGGTTCTACTTTGATTTTAATATCTCTATCCCAGTCTCCTTAGAAACATTATGGTAGGATTAGGTTAAGTGTGATCTGCATTTAAGAGTAGTGATAGTGCTAGTTTTGGATAGAGGAATCCGACCTTCTTCAGAGAGCTATCCCATTTGCAAAATCCAAAAATTTAGGATAAATCCATGTTACCCAATCACACTGAATGCCTTAGTCACACAAGAGTAATGTGAGGGGTGCTCTGATTTGGTGATAACAGTGCCTGCAATAAAGATGAGGCTATATACCCCAACTAGTTATTTTGGGTGTAAACAAAAGATCACTTTAAATAAATATTTTGTACATTGATTCTAAAACACTAAAGATTCCTAATGATTCTCAAGAGTACAAATCCCTCAATAAAAAATCTCCCTATGCAGATCTAAATTATATAGAAAACAATGCACGCAATAATCATGATCAATGTATGTAGTGGTGGGTCTATTTAGACTGGTTAAAGCACTAGGAAAACTAGTTTGAATTCTAAATGTAGCTAAATATTCAGTGACTCGCAAATTGAGTGACTAATAAGGTCATTCTGACTCAATAATTTACATATTTGTTCTTAGAGATAATTATTGCTTGAGTGTGTGGAAGGAGAGATATAGTTTCTTTTTATGCTTTTTTTGTGTGACATTTAGGGTTTCATGTGAAGTACAAGATACCAAAGAGATACAAATAGTGACACACAATGACACTTCAAGTTACAAATTCCTATTTTTTGTAGTGGAGAAACTGTACATTTTGTTCTCAATAACATTTGATCTTGACTAATGTTTAGTACAATCTTGTCCTAGAAACTCCAAAAATACAAAGGTTGTTTTTTCAGCTCCTAGAATTTGTTTCTATTCTAGACCACTCATTCACACATCTAGACAACTTTCTAAACCAGCTATGTTATTCTTCCTATCCCAATTACTTTTCAAATTGCATATATCTAAATGTTATTGTGATTTCTATGTTGTGTACTTATCTTTCCTGATCCATAGTATAAATATTAATTTATTTACAAGATTAGTTATTGTATTATAAATTCAAATAAATTTAATTATAGTTAATCAGGGTTAATACAATGCTATTACGATTTCTAGGTTAGGAGGATGTTGTGTCCCTTTTCTGTTTCTCAACTTTGGGATATAGATCAACTCAAATCACTATTTTATGGTTGTTTTTTTAGTTTAATTATGATAAGGGAAGAGAGCCAAAAATTGACTATTATCCAACTTTAAGCTCACAACAAGAAATCACTTCATGACATGTCTTAAATTTATCAAGTAGCACACCAATGCATAACTTTGTATACCATATTCAATTATTGGGGAACAAAAGGTTTGCATTCATTTAAAAAATATTTTTAAAAACTAATCCAATTGTAACTTTCCCTCCATTTCAACATCCAGAACAATAAAATATAATTTTTCTTTTTAAACTTTCAATTAAATCTATTTTCACATTCCTATGTGACGCCTATGTCATTGTATGCACCCTCAAATTAAGGATAACAACTACTAGCACCTCTCCCTTACATTAATATGGATTTGATGCATTGAGACCCATTGCAAATATATTTTTATTGACTTAATTCTAGAAGGATTGACACCTACAATATGCTTGACAATATAATAATTGTGTGCACACTTAATTTTGGCAAGAAACCAATTAATTGTTATAATGTTAATGAATTTTTTTGAATTTTTTTTGACACAAAATCGGATCTTTTTGGTGTATAATCTATGTTTTGTTAGATTTGTTCTCTTTGTGTTGTATATGATTTTCGATATTTTTTAACACATATTGTTCTTTGCAACTTTGCTTTCTTTTTTTTTTCTATCTATATCTTTGTCATTTTCTTTCTCTCCTTGTTTTTTCACCTTTCTCATAGATTTCTCATTATAAGAACATTATTATGAAAACACACTTGTATAGTTCTAACTCATACCTTTTGAGCAGTTTTGATTGTTCATACATCCTCCAAGGTTCTTGTTTTTTTGTAAGCCTCTCCTGCCCAATTCTAAAGATGTTGATAGATGTGTATCTTAAAGTTCTTATTTTTTCCTTTTCATGTGGTTTGGAAAATAAAATATTTTGTATTGAGTAACAAATTGTTCACCTTGTCATAAAAGTTTCCAGTAATTATATATAATATTTATATGAGTATTCCAATATGTTGGGCTCATTAACATCTTTAAGGATGATATTTTGACTTCCTTTGCTAAGAAAAAGAAACATTTCTTCAAGACACTCAAATGGACCTCCAATTTAAGGTCTTTTTGTTTTTATTGACATTTCTCAATATCAAACTCCACAACCTCCCACTTGGATGTCATTACATGTTATGCCTCTATCATTGACATTCTTTATTATAATTACATGATATTTTAAATCAAATATTTTATACAATATAATAAACCTAAATCAAAATTAATTAGCACATGGTATGTCACATTTTGTTGATTAGGATTGGATTAACCTCTTTTGTAGACAAGATTGAATTACTATATTCAATTATTCGTTCAATGTGATACACAAACAAGTCAAATTTAATTGACCAAATGTGGATTAGAACTCGATGGAACTTGGTTACTAGCATGAGTATGATTCATTCCAACCTTTACAATTATAGCCCTATGTTATATTGTAAATTTTATTAATTTTATATTATAATTTAAGGAAATTTAACTACGAATAGTTATGGAAAACAAAAGAGTCAAAAGTTTTAGATCAATTTATTATTATGTTGATAGGTATTTTACAATAGTAATAAGGGGTGACATTTAATGATGTGGTCTTTTATTCTCTATATTAAATTTGATGTTTATTTGGCACTCATTTTATTTATTTTATGTTATTTTAATTTTATCTTTGAGAATTTAATTGGAAAACAATAATACCTTCACAATATAACTAAACAAAATGCAATAAAATTATTAATCAATTTAATAACCAAAAATCTAAAATAAAAACCATGAAAATAATATGTATCAAACATTTTTCAAATAAATATGTTTAAAATATTTTTACAAATAATCTTGTTTTGGTTTAATTAATGATGATATCTCAAATGCTAGCCCACCAAAAAGATGTTCAATACCTCCAACAATAACCAAAAAAAATCACAGACTCCAAAACACCAAAGAATCCGGACGATCCCTACAGTACAGCTCCCTCAACAGAGAAGCTCCCTACGCAGACTTAAAAAATTTAACAGACAATGCTCGCAATAATCACGGCTGCCAAAAAACTGATAAACGCTGATGGTGTGAAGTGGACTGCAGCGTCAGTGGTAGGATTTTCCTTAGCTACTGGAGGCGTCCTTCCAACGGAATCTGTGGGAGGAATAGCAGAAGGCGAATCGTTTGAGGGAGACACTGCTGGTGGAGTTGAAGAAGAAGGCGCTGGGGAAAGAGGAGGAGCACCGTCGTTTGGTGTTGGCGCACCTTCGCTTGGTGTTGGCGCACCATCGCTCGAACCTCCTGAGCGAAATTACTAACACTCTTATTCAGAAACAAAAAAAAACATGCATAAAGCCTATAGAGAGAGAGAGGCATACATACCCACAGACGGAGAAGGAGCTGGAGCTGGAGCACGTAGTACAGCACCTGTGAAGAAATCAAACAATTACAATCTTGTCAAAAAATGAATTGGCTACATGCTTGTCAAAAAATGAAAGTGATGGTCATAATCCTTTTGCCAAAAATTACATTACAGTTGCTTGGCCGTCACTAAGATATAAATCATTAGGCCATCTATGTTGGTTATAATCCTATTGCCCAGATGTACATCACAATTGTTACACCAATTACTACTGTATAGATCATAACATAGATAAGCCATCAGTGATGGTAATATTCATCTTGGCCACATGTATATTATAGTTGTTACACCATCCACTAAAACATGTATTATAGTTGTTACACCGTCCACTAAAATAGACTGGTGATCTATGATAGTTATAATCCTCTTTGTTAAATGTACATCACAATTGTTGCATTATCAAATAAGATATAAATCATAAAATAGATAGGTGATTCATGATAGTTAACATTACGATTGTTATACCATCCATCACGATATAAATCCCAAGATAGATGTGTGACCCATAATAATTATTTTTAAGATAGATAGGTGATGCATGATAACTATAATCCTCTTGGACAAATGTACACCATAATTGTCATGCCATCAATTAAGATATAGTGATAGTTATAATCCTCTTGGCCAAATGTATATCACAACTACTGCAACATCCACTACGACATAAATCTTAAGTTGTGATCCTTTTAGCCAATTGTATATCATAATTATTATGCCATCAATGAAAAAATAAATCTTAAGATAGGTGATTTGTGATAGTTATAATCCTCTTGGCATGTACATCACAATTGTTACACCATCACTATTATATAGATCTTAAGATAGATGCGTAATCCATGATAATTACTTCTAAGATAGATAGGTGATCTATAATAGCTATAATCCTCTTGGCTAGATGTACATTACAATTGTTACACCATCCACTACAATATATATCAGCCTATCAATCACGTAGGTTCACAGTCAACGCGAATCTGCTCAAAACTTTGACCGGTGCGGTCTTTCCTTGCACCTGGCCGGCCTTGAACCTGCAACTCCCACACCCTATTTCCCGTGCATCACCATCCAACTACGCACTCACGTTTGAAACAATATGGTGTTGGTTCCTTTTAAAATATCGCAAATGGAAATTTGACGAAATAGGTAACAACGTACCATAGTACGTTGTTATCTATTCCGTTAAAACTAACGAAGACGCGACAAACTAATGGCGACGTGACGGAAAATAGTTTTTCCCTATTGTACGAACTTGTGTGAGAGATAGGCCTAGCCCTACACTATAAAGCCTAAAACATATCTATAATCCATGATAGTTATACTCCTTTTGGCCAATTATACATCACAAATATTTAAATTCTAACATAGATGTGCCATCAACTATGATACAATTTTTTAGTAAAGATATATAAACCATCCACCAAAATACAAAAACATATGTGATAGTTACAATCTTATTGACATGGATACACCTTCCAGCGCACGATTAACAAAAAACCTATTATTATGTGTTTATCCTTCTAGAAGAGTTACAGCAGAACCTGATAATTACCTTTGCATTGGGTGAGCGGTGGAGTGGCGACTTTACAGGCGGCGGGCAGGGCCAGAGCCTTGGTTTGATTAATGGGAATGCTCATGGGAATGTTGACGGTGAAGAGCTGGCATAAACACACTACGCTGCTCTGCACTACAGAAGCTAATGCAGTGCAGCAACGCGGTGTCGGAGTTGAGTTGGTGGCATTGCTTGTAACATACCCCAGGCATGGAGACAAAACTATCAAGGAAGTTGCACACAGTGCAGCCGGAGATTGAGCTTCCACAAAACCATTAGTCTTAGCTCCTGCTATTACTGTTACTGCAATCAATATTCCGGAAAGAAATGGCCGATTCTGTTGCATTCTGCCTTTCATTGCTATCATATGAACAATAAACTGCAAAGGAATCCAGAGAAGAATAATAATAGTGATAAAAAAAATGTGTAGAAATTTGTGTCTTGATAAAGTTGGATGTTGGTGGTCACCCCAGGGTTTTTAAAGGAAAAAAAAGGAAGAAATGGTTGCCCAGGAAATAGTGGAAAGCAATGCTTGCACGGAAGAGACAGAGAGAAGAAAAAGAAGTGATTACTGTTTTTCTCACCCAACTTCTACTCTGCATCTGTTTTTAATTTAAAATCATTTATTCTCGAGGGTTGGTTGTTTCCTTGTTATTAACGAGGACTAGCTAAACTATAGCAAAAATTACAGTTCACGTTTAAGATATTAATATAACTGTTTAAAAATAGATTGATAATATTAAAAGATGACGTAATCGTTATATATACATTATATTATATCGTTAACATATCCTTTAGTTTTAGGAAAGACATTATGTTACATTTTAAGAAATTAATATTAAAATTAAAACATAATATTGAGGTATATAATATTTTCATATTCCGTTGAGTGAGAGGAGAAATTTGTTTTTTACTTGGAACCCAAGGATATATTATATTATTTCAAAAAAAATAATAAATTGAAACAAATTATGATATAAGTTGGAAGGAGGAATTCATGCAAAAACATCTACAGTCCTTGCAATCATGTCGACATATCGGCACTAATGGTGGAGAACCATGCAGAGGCTAGTCTGGAGGCACACGACTCGTTGTGTAGGGAGAAATTCTCTAGTGGAGGAGAAGCTCATAAAATGTCGAGTCTCAATCCTACTTTCTTAGCTTGGGCTTGAATATCCATGCATGTCCACGATATTGCATTAATTATTTTATTGACATTAAAGTTAAGATCAATTTAATGTTCATTAACAATAACTACATTTGTAGATTTCCATAATTGAAATAGAGTAACCACTCTAAAAAAATTCTAAAGGAAAACAATTTGTATGTATGCTAGTTAGCATAGTCTTCAAAAATATCAAATGTCAAGTATAAGGCTAAGGATAGAAGGGATGGAGAAGAATGTGAAGCAAGTTCAAGGTATTATTTGGAAACACTACTATAAAATGCACTCAATATCATAACATGGAGTGTGAAAAATCTAGCATATACATGTTCAACATTAGGGAAAGGTGGAGGTGGAGGTGGATTATCCTTGAAAAAACCCCAAAGTAGAGGTGTACCTAAAGGAGAATTGGGAGCCGCCAACCCATCCTCATTATAAGAGTCAACAACGAGGTCCAATGAAAAAGAAACTCCCCACTTATAAGGAGAGGATACAACCATTTGAACATTACCTTGAAAAAATAGTTCCACCAAGATGGACCAACTAAAGGCTTGATCCAAGGTGGTGGGCTTAAACACCTCCACTAAGGAGGAGTAACTCATACAAAAGTGACTATAGTCCTCACAACTATGCCAAAATATGGGCACCGGTGGTGGATAATCCTATTGAGGCTAGTTTGGAGGCATGTGACTCATTGTGTAGGGAGAACTCCCTTAATAGCGGAGAAGCTTCTGAAGTACTAATACTCAATCATACTTTCATAACTTGGACTTAAATGTGCATGCACCTTAATGATACTACATTAACTATTTTATTAATTCTAAAATTAAGATCAATTGTATCTTCATTGAAAATAAATACATTATTTGACTACAGATACAAATTTTCAAATTGCTTGTGATCAGGGAAAAAGGCTTGAGAAAAAAAAGCTCTACAACTCTAGCGCAAAACTGGAGTCGGCTTTTCCAAGGTTTCACATTCCCAACCACCATACCACGACATTTTAGGGCTCTGTGGGAATTTATTGCTATAGTTTCTCCTAGGGTTTCTTGCCCTCTGGGCGTTCCCTATACAATGTCCTCGTCATCTTTAAACCTAGTTTTTTCAACCATGGCAGGTGATATTTGAGTGAGAAATGGCACCACCGGCGAAGAGACCCAATAAATTCGTCCTGAAGGTCTTCCATAAGGTAATCTTTCTCCACCTAACGTAATTCTACCCCATTCTTGAATTTAATTTTGTTTATCAATGGTTAGAGAAATTTTTCCTTGTTAGGTATTCTTTTGCGTCAAATTCCTTTTTTAAAGCATGCTCAAATATTGGGTTAACACAATCTGTACTCCGCATGGACTCTGCCTAGATAGCGTTCAAAACATCGACCAAGGGTTTCTTTCTTTTTCATTTTTTTGACACTTGCATAATGCGTCCTAATACTTTGGCTAAGCAAGCCACTTGGTATGTCCCACAACTCATTGCTTTTATTAACACCATGAGCACAAGGACTTTGTGATATCTGACTATACCCGCCCTTAAAGTACCTATATGGGTTGAATTTCTTGGTCTTCCTCTGTCATGCGTGCCATTTCTACTGTAAATTTTTGTTTCGCTTGGGCGCGTTAGTCTGCCTGGAAGACGATAAGTTTTACCATGCTCAGCTGCAAAAGCAAGTATGCATTGAGAGTGATCTCTCATAGGATCTCAAGGAAATTTGTGGATATCCAAATGGGAGATAAACGTGCTATTCCCATCAGCACCATCAGGTCATGTATATCAATTTACCTAACAATTTCTTTCGTTTCCAAGCATCTGATCACAAGATCAAGGACTGCCCGCTTCTATGTACCCCCGCAACCACCCTATGGCCAAAACAACTCCCGAGCCCGTCAGACTCCATCAAGAGGAAGGTTGACAAGTTTTCGGAGGCCAGCAGAAACAAGAACAAAGTCCAACAATACAAATCCTCTAGTTCCCATGCTCATCGGGATCCAGGCTATTAAGGAGAAATCTCTAAGTATCCTCGCTAAGGAGCCTACAACTGCTGCTAAAGAACTAACTACTACTACAATATTTGTTTCTTAGTTTCAAAAGTACTCTAGCACACCCCTTGTAGTGTTGGTTCTCATGGACCAGACAAATTTTGTTTATCATGCTTCCATCCAACACTCAGTACCGCTATTACTGACAGGAAGTTCACAAGGGTTGTCCAAACGGCCCCAAAGTCCTTCCCACATCTCTCGGGACCAAAGCCCAGCACGTAGTGTGGATTCCACCAAAGCTGGACTACAACATTGAGTACGCCAACCAGAAACAAGTTGATCTGCAGGACTTTTTGTAGCATAATACTGCTCATTTCCTACACAATCAATATGATGCCCTTGATGGCTTGGAGGATGGGGATATGGCTCTGGACCAACATTTCCCATGAATTGTCTATCTTGGAATGTTCAGGGTCTTACAGACTCCTGTCGTAAGTATGTTGTGTGTGAAAATTGACAACAATGTGCAAACTTTGACATTTTTTTTCTAGAGGAAGTAAAAATTATAGGTTTTCAGTTATAGATGGTTTACAAATCCATTTGTCCTGACATCTTGGCTTTCTGTAGTAATCATGAAGCAGGGTGTGGTGGATTAATTTTGATCTTTTTCCTCCCAAGTGGTGGCACTTATTAATTGACCGTGGTATCGACCCCACCAAACCAGTGTCATATGGGTCCTCTTTAATATTAATGATCACCCTTTTGGGCTCATATGTATTTATGCCTCGAATGATGCGGCCGAAAGGGTCGATCTGTGTGCTGGTGGATAACCAACTCCATTCTCGATGCCTACTAGGTAATAAGTGGAGATTTTAATATGGTTAAATCTGCTAATGATAAATGTGGCCACTTCCCTATGAGGTGGAAACCTGGTGAAAAGAAATCATGGTACTCTCATGCATAATAAATTTATATTTTTTTTATCATAACGCATCTTACTTTCCCACCTCTGCATCTTGGTACACGTGGACCAATCTTTTTGGAGGGACGGATCACGTTCTTAGATGAGCTTGACAGGGCCATGTTGTCAGCTCAAAATTTCTTTGAGCTCGATAGCATTTATTCTATACCAGTGGAGGTCATACCTGATTTTTTCCTTTCAGACCACTCTCTTATATGATTTCGTATTTTTTGGCATGATGTGCGCACCCTTTTGTCATAAATTTCAATTCTTTCTTAATACTGCCTTGATGCAACATGGCCCCATTGTCAATCATATCAAAAAAAATTGGAATTTAATTCAATGACCCAGTCACTTGTCAGTATGGTTTCATCCACCTATACAAGCTAACTGGATACAATGGTGGGAAGATGCGTTGACCCAGACTACTAGATTTCTTAGAATCTACGGCCGACAACTGGAAACAATTTGGCATTGTTCATACACCATTAACACCTCAGTTCTCATCCAAGCAATAGTCGTGCACTTCAAGGTGATCCCTTCTATGACGCTCTACAACTGCAAGTTGCAATGCTCCAGCATCAAATCCAAATTACATGGATAACTATAATGCTCAGAGGCGCTCAAATCCGGGCTCGGATGTATTGGCTCAAGATTGGAGATCAAGTTTCAAAAGAATTTTTTCTTTCTCTCCAAGCCAGAAATCCTTCTCAACAAATCCGAGCTATCATGGACAGTGGAGCTTGGATTACTGACCCGCAACTTATGTTGTAAGCCTTTGTGTGCCATTACAATCTCATCTCTCAAGCTCAACCACCCTTTACGGCTCGTCGATATTCTCTTGATCAATGCTTTGGGTGTTGTTGTCATCGCAAACTATTAAAGGCTCAGAAGGTGATCTATGTAAAATAATGCTCACCATTTATGACCTCCATGAAGCCACTCTACAAATGGCTAATGATAATGTCATCGGGCTGCAATGGATTCCCTTGTGAATTTTATAAATCTCTTTAGGATTCTCTTAAGCAAGACTTTTATCAGCTCTATCTTGAAGGATTTCATAACCAATCCCTAAGTCCATGTATTAATAAGGGAAACATCAAATTTATCCCTAAGTAAGGGGATCCCGAGAAAATCACTTGTTGGTGTCAGATTACGTTGTTGAATGTCTCCTACACAATCATTGCCAAAGCATTAGCTCTGTGCGATTATGTAATCTTCTACCTGTTATTATTCAACCAGAGCAAACAGGCTTCATACAAGGACGTTTCATCCTGGATAATATCATCACGGTGTAGGAAGGCTTGGAATTGGCTCGCAGGTCTCACCAAGCCACCGTGTTTATAAAAATTGACTTTGAGAAGGCTTATGATCAGCTTGAATGGCCATTCATTCTTTCCATGCTTCAGGCCCTTAACTTTGGACCTATGTTTATTCAATCTTTCAATATGTTTTTTGTAGATGCCTTTGTTCTAATTTCTATTAATGGCCTCAACTCAGAGCCTTTTGGAATTTTTCGGTCTATTAGACAAAGTTGTCCTCTTACCCCTACATTGTATGTGTTGGCAACTCGAAGGCTTTGGTTATCTCTTAGCTCATGCCAATCCATAGGGTCTTGTTCGTGGAATATCGCTTCCTCATGAGCCAAATTCACAACTTCTTAATGGGAATTTTGCAAACGATTCGTTCCTTATGCTTATTGAGGATGAAACTAACATTCGCAATGCTATGCAATGTTTGGATATTTTCTGTCTAGCTTCTGGCTAATTCATTCAATGGTAAAAAACCCAATGTTACCAGACAATCGTTTCCTTCCCGCATCTGACTGACTTGCCACCTTTGATTGGAAAATTTTGCAACATGGTGAGATTTTCAAATTTTTTAGGTATTCTTTTTGCTTTTCAGGCCTCCCCTGCTGAACTATGGCACTATGTCATTTAATGGGTGGAGAAAAAGTTGGAATATTAGATCACCAGGCCTTTATCCCTGGCTGGCAAATTCCAAATCTGCTCTAAAGTTCTTGCAATCACCCATGTTTATTACTCGTCTTGTATGCTATCTTTCCAAATCCGGGTAGATATAGGAAAGCAGGAAGAACTACTGGAAGATTTCAAATGAAACTCAAAGCTTCGACTGGAAAATCGATGTGCCAAGGCGCAGGTTAAGGGCACACAGCAAAGAGTGTATGACACAAAAATGGATGCACTCAAGGCGCAGGTAAAGGGCGCATTCAACATCGAAGGTCTAGCTCTTTGTGTTAAGTGGAAAATTCGCACCCAAGGCATTAGGTTAAGGGCAAGCACAGCTTGGAAGAGTGTCGACAAAAAACATGACATTGCAGCCAAGGTTCACAGGTAAAGGGTGCACAATGTGGAGTGTCGACAATGGTTTGTCAATTCGCGCATCAAGGCTTTTGTTTCTTTCAAAATTGTTGCGCACTTTTTTTCTTAAGAGTATTTGGAAATATTTTGAGCAGGTGAAGCCACTTATGCAATGGGCGCATTAACGATGGGATTTCACTCAATCAACTTTCCTTTAATTTGTAGAACATCTGGTGATCTTCTATCATCACTGATGGCACTCTTCCATTCGTAATAAACCCTGGCATTAAATCCATTCAACTCTATCGTAAGGGAATTTATACCATACGCATGATTCTTGAGCATCACAAAGATGTCGACGTAATTCATTGGCCTTTGAGCTCAAATTTAAATTTTCTTTGATTAATTTGGATCTCACGTAAATCTATAAAATTTAGGAGATCCTTCCAGATGTTAATATGCTTCATAAGCTTGGGCTTCATCCTTTGGCTGCCATGGTGGTGTGAATGGCAATGGAATCAAGACATTGTTTTTCTACGTTATAACACTCAAACTATTTATTAACTTTGGTGTCCTCTCTCTCTCTCCATCGATAAGCTCAATGACTCGTTGAGGGCTTCACTCGACTTAGTATACCTAGCTTCGTTGGCTTTCCCATACTGGGTGGAACCCTCTTCTGGATCCCAAAGTCAACCATTTTATGTAGAGTCATGGCTATCCAAGGTTTCCTATAGGTGGAAGGCTTAGGCATATTGGCATTACTCCTTCAACTTTCCCTTTCGGTTCCTATCCCGAGTCATTTTTGCATCTTTTCCTATAGTATTGTCAGCGTGCCCAATCTATCTGCGTACTGGATACACTCTTTGTTTTAGAACTTACCACCTCGAGTTATTCCCATGGCGTCATGGAATTATTTGGTGACTTTATCCCATTTAAAACTGGCCTCATTATATTACAAATTTGTGGCATTTGTTATATGCCTTTATTTTATCTTCATGTATGGAAATCTCACAATGCCTTTATTTTCAAGCAAGATCATTCTATTATCGTCTTTTCTAATAAATGATAAGGTGATTATTCATGATCTACCGTTCGCATATAGATTCAAGCTTAAGCCACCAACGTTGCTTTAGAGTTTTCTCATCTTCAGGAGCTACTGGATCACTGGGGGAGTTCGGCATGCACAATGAACTGGGTCCTTCCAGATCATTTGTTGCTGCTACCTTGGCCTTCGCCTGTCCGACGACCACCTTCTTCGGGCACATGCTTTGAGGAACCGCTCACACAATCATCATTCTACTTCCACGTGTAGATGCTCGTCTACCCCGTCCTCCTATGGACCAAGGCTGGACCTCGCTTCCACAGGGAAAGGTATCCGTGCTAGCACTTCGCAGTGGGGATCTCCCCATCATTGGCCATGCAGACTGGGGTCGTTATATCTCCACCCCCTAGTTGGGGAATTATGGTGCGTCTTCAGATGTGGTATCTTGATCAGGACGATTAGCAAGTGGATCCTCCATCCTTAGAGCCTGAACAAGTGGAACCTTCATCTTCTCCCTAATCCTCCTAGTGCAGCGGACACCCTGTGCTCGATGGTTGTTTGCCTCGCAATTCTATTCTTTGGATTACCCAGTGTGGACGTTCTAATGTTAAGCCTTTCCTGTGGCATGTTTTTGGTGACCTCGTGATAGTGTTTTGTGGGACCATGAGTTATCTGGTTGCCCCATGTTGTACTATGTAACTCTTTTTTGTCAATTTTAATCATAATTTAAAGGTCAATTTGTTAACAATAGTAAAATTTTTTCATTTCAATCATGTTCAAATATATAATCCTAGCTTGTAATTATAAGATAGCAAGGAAACAATTTATTGCATTAACTTTATCACACATCCATAAATTTGATGACGGGCAATCCAAGATTCAAAATTATACGTGTTCTTTTTTGCAAGCTCTTTTCCCACTAGAGTATATGTTCTACATTGTCAGATTGGTTGGATTGGAATTCTTAGATGCCCTGGTCTAATAAATTGCATATCAACGATTGGATGTTAGCAAGTTGATGGTGTCTAAGATGGTGAATATTGATACAGTCGCTATGTTCAGCTACTGAAAACATGGTTCCGTAGCATTTGCAGATATATCCTGGACAGTTTGGATATGGATGAATCACCCATTTGTATATATATTTGGACATATTCAGATCATTTATGTATTTGGAATGGAAAAATACAAGAGGCTATCATTGAGCTCTTATTATTTAAATTCTAATATAAAAATTGACATGACACCATAAAAGTAAAATATTTAAGTTTCATTCTTTTTATTGCATTTTTTTCTCATTTAACTATGTTGGCCCAAATCAAGTGATATTTTTGGCATTATAGAATTCACAAAGTGCATGTGGTTTTAATGAGTTCTACATCATGATGTTATGTTGATGTATGATACTTTCAAATTTTTATCTTAATATTTAAAGATGACATTTCCTGGAAACATCTTATTGATATAAAACTATCAATAGTATCTTGTGATTATTTTGTTTTCAATATACATAAAATGTAGTTTCTTCTATTATACCCTTAATTTCCTCACCATAGCATACTAATGTTGTAGTCTATTTTTACTACTTTTCATAATATTTAACTTCAATAATATATCATTAAGTAAATTCTTAAATTCAAGATATAGACTCATACTACATGGCAAAGATTATTCATTAATGCATATGAGCAAAGGGCAAGAATAGAAAATCAAGATAATGTACAAGTATTACCCAAATGACTATTACCAAAAAAAATATGTGCATATTGTTAAAGTAACAGACTATATAATGTATATTATCACTTTTTTTGAAAACAAATATTTTGTGCAATTTGGTCTCATACATATCCTTTACATATCCTCCTATGTGACCCGAGATGCTCTTTTCCACAACGATTTTTCTCCGTTCTCCAGAGTTACATCTCTCCTTTGTCTTTTTATTTCATAGATAGGTCCTCCACAATGTATCTAGTATTACACAAGCCTTTTACATAATTACAAAATATTGATAGGTTGATCAGGCTTATGTTTCTTAATTATCTGGTAACAACATTTCAGACTTGTAACATAGTATGTCTCATCATGAGAAAATTGATGTTTTTAGTAGTCTAACTATCCTCTTTTTTGTTGCAATGCATCTCGGACAATCTCTGGTCTTACCTAATGGTTCTTGATGTAATTGTCGGTTAAACAGTTTTGAGCAACAAATGTTGTTCCACCGATTTTGACCACTCTATAATGCACCGTTCAGTGTCTTTTATGGAGATAGGCTTTCAACTAAGTAGTTAAAATAATGTATATTTGGAGTCCATGGCTTTCGGGTGTTTGGATTTGATTGCCAAGCATTTCACCGAATCTTTCATTTGGATGACTTTTCTCTTGATAGATGCGATTTTCCCAATTTTTGTATTAAGCTGTCTTGATACATAATGGTGTATTTGTTAAGTGCTTGACATATGTATCTATTTATAGATATACACATTTCTTCCTTCATTAATGGAAGTAATAAATCAAAAAAAAATGTGAATGTTTAATTGATTTTTATCGTTAAACAAAAAGATACGTTTCTATAATAATTACGTCGAAGGCGTTATCCCTATGGGTCCCCTTCCTTGCAACGTTTCTAAGACTATGTTAAATTTGACAATTGTTCCAACGTTTTTTCAAAGCACGACCATTAAATTTGACGTCCGATGTTGTAATATTTTCGACGAGCATGCCAAATTTTAAGAGCCGCCAGCCACCAGACGTGTTTTGACCAAGAACCGGTCATTCACAACCATTCGCGGTGTTGGAACACCCCCACTCTTCGCATAAACATCGTGAATAGTTGGAAAACACCGCTGACATAATCATATTTAATAGACAAACTTATTCTCTACATAACCAAGAGTAAATTTAAATTCATTCATGCCATATTTAATAGGGTTATTTATGTATTCACAAATGGTTATTGTAAAACTAGTTTTGAATGTTTTACGTTAGGGTTTTATAAATATTTGTGTGTAGGTAAATGGAAGATAATAGAACCCGCTTATTGCATGAACAAATCAAAATCAACCAATATTGTTCCTATCTAGTAAAATAATTTGAAGATATTTTGAAAAACATGATTGTATGGTTATCAATGGGACTGATTTAAAATGAAATCATGGGTCTTTGCAGGTTAACAAAGTTCACTATCTCAACATAAATGTGCTTCGTCAATTTTATGGAAGACAATGCGCAATCGTCTAAAAAAAAATAACATGCTCGTGCATTGGGTTTGGTCACATCAAGTGGGTATATCTGCTTCCCACTCACTTTCAATTTTTTGCCACTCAATACACTTGTTAAACAAACAAACATCCTTACCAACTTGAAAATATTATCGATTCATAATTTATATGGTTTCAAAACTATCCGTATATATATATAAAATATATATATAATCCATATATATATGCTATATCAATTCTCTATTATTGTTTACTATTATTTAAAATAATATTATTATACTATTTCAAATAGTTTATATTACTAGCAATCGCATGTGTTTCAATGCAGATGTGAACGCCGAACGGTATATGTTATTTGTTCTAGAGGTATAATTATTAATTTTCTAGTTGATGTTGATTAGGGGTGTGATTGATTTTGTAAGTGTAGAAATATAGATGCGCCACTTAATTTGAAGGTTGTTTCTACATTTCAAAGTTGTTAAAAATTCATACATGAATACATTTGATACCATTTTCGATAGTTAGTTACTTTTATAGTTGATGTTGTATGTATCTCATTCAGTAATTGTATTAGTTGTGCATCGGTTGTTCGGTTGGTGTTTTGTTGGAAAAACATTTATTGTATAGTTGATAATGTGTGTGATTGATAGTTGTAGTGTAGGAATTTAGTTGAAACATTACATTGAAATGTTGTATGTGTACATTTAATTATGTTACAGATTCATACATTTAAAGTTGCATATCATATTTCAAAACATCAAATAAATGTAGATCTACGTACACATAATGAGACATGTATACATTTACAGTATTTATATCATGAATGGTAGCCTTTAGTGGGAAATTTTAGTTTCAATAAACATGATTACATTTGATACCCCTTGAACGACAGTGCCGCTTTGGATAGAAGAAGTGTTGAGTATAGTAGTAGTGGAGGTGCTATCAAAGCAGAGGGTAGTATTTACGATGGGTTGAGTGATAGTAGTCTTAACTTCCTCTTTCTTCTTGCTCCAAGTGTTGGTACGTACACCATATTTGAGTATCTTTCGAATGAAAAAGTAGGTGAAATGCATAGATTTGCAAGTGAGGGAACTCTAGAGAAAGACTGTGAATGTCAGACCTTGCCTTTCGGTGGTTCAAATGTCGATGGTTGCTCTATGCAAAGTAAGTCCCTGGGACTTGTGGATAGTTAATCCCTAGACCATTTTAATCGGTAATTGTCTTCGATTCCCTTTTGAAATAGGGGGTATCGGAATATGTAACAGATTGGAGGGATCCCAACATGGGCCATTGTATCTATCAAATTTGACAACAACAAATAAAGCTAATGTTGGTGGTTGAATTGATGCGTCATAGACAATGTCGGTGATTGTTCCTATAACACCATTTACGAGGCCTACGTCAACTCATAAATTTGCAATAAGCATCATTTTTTGTTGTTTTCACAACATGAACTTTGTGTTCCAACTGATCATCATCAGGATTTCTTGGTCCAGGCCACATATTACTTTTAGCAATGGATTGGGTGATCAGAATGTTCAATTCCTTGAACATCTGAAGGTTGTGGGAATCCACCAGATCATTTTTTGCAAACAAATGTGGTGCGTTCTTAAAAATACTGAGCTCTTGATAAGTTAGGTGTGTGTCTATGCGAGACATTAAGAGTTCCCAGTCCTGAATAATAGGGGTTGAATATTGCAAGTGGAGTAGTAAATTATACAATTAAAGTTGTGCATTGGTTGTTCCTTATTTCCAAAATATTGTTTTGCAATGTAATGAAAGAATTGAATCCCCTCCAAAGGATGGCTCCATAGGAATTATTTTCATAAAAAGGACTATCCAAAACCAGTGGTAATTGGCTGACGTCACCGAGGAGGATGACTGATCTATTCTCAAATTTAGATGTTCTTGAGTGAGGGAAAGCTTCGTGTAGCCTACTGTCAATTTTTCTTAGTAAATTTGGGCCAATTAAACTCATTTCATCAATAATAACATATTCTATATGTTTTAGTGACTCTTGAAAATATGATAATGCACTTCCTTTAAGGGGTTTTAGTTCTTTGATCGGAATACGTAGGGGTGCTTGGATTGTGGAAGAAAAGATGTTGAATTATGAAACACTGGTAGGGGTGACCACAAGTAGAGGTGAGGGAGATGTGGTTGATGATATTAATGAATTCTGGATTTTATTTATAAGAAATGATTTTCCTGTGCTAGCCATTCCTTGAATTATCAATCTTAGTGGAGGTAGAAGTGTTTTGTTTGCTGAATGGTATACTATGGTATTAAGAGCTAGTTTTTCTTCTGAAGACAAAGTAAGTGTGGAAGATGGTGGTGGGGACTGCATACCGGTGTTAATTGTGTCTTCCTTTTCTCTCTCGATGAATGATGGACCAGCTATTTGCAAATCTGGCAGAACGTCATATATGCTCCAATTATTGTGTATGTCGAAATATCATTTCCCCAACATTTCAATACTATCAAGACCCATGTTGTTTCCCAGATGAAGTTGTGTGAAGACTTGTCATTGTTGCAATGGTTTGTGCTGAATACTACATTCTGCCTCAGAGTCAAAACTAACATCTGTAGCATGTCTTGTGTCTGTAGTAGTGTGTAAAACATGCCACGGTCTATAGTTGTGCTTGAAAATGTCCCAAGTGTTTTTGATGTCATGTGGGGTTGGTCCAAATTTGGTGGCAATATTTCTGAAAGGCTTGTATAAAAGGAGTTTTCACCACCAAAAAAGGTCATATGACATTGAATCCTAAGCTATGACATCCACAAATCTTGTGTGGACCTGGAAAATTACTTGAATCAGTCACTTTTTCCATTTATCACCTTTACGGTTCTTGCTAAAGATCCAATCTCGAGCAACTTGAATAAGTGGTAGGTATTCCTTATTTGGAGGATGAAATTTATATGCATCCAAGAAAGTGGTTGTTTGTTGTTCATCGACCTCACTTTCAACGACACGTCTTAGAATTTTTTGTCAACATTTAATGATACAAATGAATGGTTGTACATAACAAGTGGCCATTTTTGTAGCATGTTTCATTTCTTGTGTACTTATTTCATTTTCAACAATGATTTCTGTGATCATTTTATGGATCGTAATATGTGCTGGAGAATCTGCGTCAGCATCTCTTGAAAATATGGATAGCATTTGGTGATACGTTTCTGAAGGATACTCTGCTTTTGAAGCATATTTTGCAATATACTTAAGGAATGCATAGCGTGAAAGTACCAATTAGAAATTGACATTTTCTCTCCATATGTATATCATAGTTTGATTATGTATGTTCAATCTGTCATCATTTCTAGAATGGAGGTACTTTATTTTCCCATCACTTTCAATGAGCAGGGATGATGTAGGTTGTGTGGCCCACGAGGCATTATACTTGCACTACAACTGTGACTACTTTCTACACAAACATGTCTTCTTTGAACATTTAGTGTGGCAATGAACATGATTAACCAATTCTTCGAGGTCTACATGTGGGGAGGAGGATAGAATTTGTGTTGTATCTAGAAATCAAGGGTCATTTATGAGTGACCTACAAACAAAATCCAAGCAGTTGCAAGCCAGGTGACGGTTCTAGGAAGACATGAACTTATCAAAGTATTGTGTTGTCGCCTCAATAACGATTTTATCCTCCCATCCCATTGCGTAAACTTTAGGTACATTCTCTAGCCACAATAAGCCATGGACATTCACAAAGTCTCTATGTTTCCATTCATACCTACGAGATGAGGGAACATAATTATTAGCTATGTAGTTTGGAAAAACTTTTAAATAAGTATATTTGATTACCTATACCAAAAGTCTACTGCTCCAAGTTCCTTCTGTAATATTTCTTCGTGAAATATTGTGAAAATGTGATGTAAGTATACTGATAATCGATGAGGGTTAGAGACAATATTAAGTGTTCTCTAATGTTGTGTGGATCGAGGATCAGCTGGGAATTCACCAGACATAATATTGTGGAGATATGGCCATTTACTGTCTGCAGCACTTAGAGTGAAGAATCAGGTTAGTATCCCCAATTGTTCCACCATATCTGAAAGCTCACTTCTACTTTTTTCCTAGAATGAACATGTCCCTTGAAGGCTCAATGAAAAGAACATTAAGTTGTATTGGAGGTTATCTTTATGTAATTCCTGGAGTTCTATTCGTAGATATCTAATTGTCGAAGGGATTAAAAATTTGAGATTCTATTTCATAAAAACTGTTGTTGTCGACTGGATTCTATGCCACATTACTAGGTTTATAAGGAAGTAGAAAAATCTTGGGTGGGAACTAAAACACCCATCATGGTAATGCATCAAATGAAGAGCATATTCATGCATTGGAACTTATTTTATCCGGGGCTATTATCACATTGATTTTCCTATCGGAAATAAAGTTGGGAAATCCATTGATAACAAGTCCTCCATATTGTATTCATTTAGCCTAAGCTTTGGTGATGGCATTGTAAATGGAGTGTTACCATCATGGTTGAGAAAGAACTATTTGATTTCTTGCTCTTATTTTCCTATATTGTGAGGTGTTGGCATGAAAGATGATGATTGTTAATACATTTCATCAGAGCTTGTGGGTACACCAATACCATGAGCTATAAAGGCACTTCTCCTTTGGGGTAGTTACACTATGACTGTGTTAAGAGAGGAGGAAAGATTTGACGACTCAGATGATAGAGATGAAAGGGCATCATCATCGATTAAGAAATATTTGTAATAGGGATCATGGTGTATTTTATATTATAAGGCTATCTAAACATGAGATCTACTGACGTAGAAATCATAATTTAAAAAATTAGATCCTTCCCTTTGTATGAGAACTATGTCCAAATCTTCAAGATGGGGGGTAGGTAATTTTCTATTGAAATAAGGTTTTGTGGGAAACTTATGGTGTTTCCTGAGTATTTGTATTTCCTGCCATGTACTTGGGTGACTTGTAGTAATGGATTAACTCATACGATAATAATATCCATGATTTGGGTTAAAGAAGAAAGAATGATAGGTTAGTTTTCAGGGTCCATGTTGCTCCATGAAGAGAAGTAGTGGCCGTTTTTTTTCATATTTGCATCTATTACAAGAGAGAAATCCTTCAAAGGAAAATGTTTTAATTCCAGGGTAATTTTCCAAACAGATTGAGAAAGTTTGGATGTTCGCCAAAAAATCTATTCTTTTACAAAACTGACGTGGGGCTTCAATAGTCAGTGATGAGGGTGGGAATATGGGAAATGTCTATGTACGGAAAGGGGTGGGGTTTTTTGTTTGAGTCCTTGGTGTATTACAAGGTGGAAAGCAGTCAAAAGGAGAGGAGAAACTAGTTGTACTAGTACGAGGAACTAAAGAAAGGTCAGTACTTGAGTCAGTTTCATGTGGCGTCTTGTGCTAGTAGTTAGTGAAGTTGGGTTCATACGGAAGGAATTGGTATGCTCGTGAAAATATGTTTCCATGAAATTTACTTGCAGAATGTTTGTTGGAAATCCTTCATTATTTGTATTTGATGTCAATATTGGAATGTCAGGGAATCGTAGCTTGTTCGTCGATGTAAGTTGAAGAATATTAGAGATTTTCATTGTTCAATGCTCTAATTTACGACATCATTTCTCATCAGTTATGTGTACTTTATTTTTTGCATAGTTTTATCTTAGTTGGGCTCGTTTTGTAGGAGTCAACATGATTGCAAAGTCACAGACTTATGGATTATCACCTATTGAAAAAAAATCATGTGGGTCAATAAGGAACGATAAATTGATTGATGACATAAAAATGCAGAAAAAAGTCAAAATATGAAATTATATAAAACTGTAATGCATGTGGAGTTCCAATGGGAAATATGCGTAAAATTACTTACAAGGATGCGTTCACGTAAAATTACTTAAGGAAAAGATTATTAGTTATATGGAAAGATACAATGTGTTCACATAGTATACAAGGATGCAAATACGTACATAACAAAAGTGCAAGTAATTTTAATTTATTTTCTTTAAAGTACTTACAATCCACATAGTATTAGGAGACAATAGTATGTCATTATTTAAGGGAATACAACAATGTTCTTTTGAAGCAGGGAAAAAAGTGAAACATAGATATGAAATAAGCAACATAGCGGTGACAGTTAAAAGTATAGAATGGGATGGGCGAGGGTGTAAAGTTTGAAGGGATGAGTGGGATAGAAATATTTACGTAAAGGTTATGGAGGAGTTGCATTATTTTCCATTTTATTTGAACTAAGGATGACACATTTCAATATATTTTTTCCACAGTATGTGTCTTTTTACAGTGAAAGTGTGAAGCAATATTCATTTCTGGTGAAATTTCTTGTAATTTCACTAGTTGCATCTTTGTCTATAGACAATATATAGAGGTCGCTAGCAACAACACCCATGATTGACTCTTTTGTCTCATCAAAAGCGGTAACTATTTGAAGTTCTCCTGTTCGGTCCTTTACATCGATCCTGAGTGCATATCTATAATCATAGTTCTAAACTTGTACGTTACAACTCGAACAGAACCATGAACCATTACCATTCTCTCTCACCTTTTTCCTACATTGTTTGTCACCTTTTAGAAGAAGACATGCTGTAGACACCTATAATTACACCCGAGCAATTTAAATACTTAAATTGCGCTAATTATCTCCTTTCTCACAAATTGACGACATATTGTCAATGACGCTCATCTTCTCTTCTATTGTCGTTAATTGATTACATTACGCTAATTAATTAAGTTGCCTATCCAACGCATACCCTAGTTAATGACCCTTCGTTAATCAATGCCTTCTATCTAGTCTAATTAATTATTATTAATTAATTAGCCTCTCTTCTCATTAAATCAATAAATCAGTATGTAATTGGTTTAATTCGCTCCTAATGGCCCAAACCACACTAATATCCATCTAAAAGCTTAAAAAATCTTGCAAATGTATTAATTAATCATCTTGATTAATTAATACACCCCCTTTATCCATATGAGCCACTAGAGGACAAACTAAATCCTCCTAAAGTTAGCTAAATCCCATCTAAACCGCCCCTTATCCATAACTAACTCTACATCTCCATTAGTCCCACATTCATGAGGATGTGTTGAATCCTTTATCCTTTGGGATATATAAACAACCCTCCCTCTACCTTTACACCTACACCTAAATCTCTCAAGAGACAAAAGTAAGCACATAGTTTCATACTAATAGCCTTTTGTCATTCTTGAGGCCTCCATCCTCCATTCTTGAAGAGGTAAGCCTCACACCCAAGCATCCATTGAAGGATTAAAGAAATAAAATATGATTTTCTTGCCATTTGGACTACTTAGGTCCATTTTTAATGTTTAATTAGGCAATTAAGGGGAATAGAGTTCACTAATTTACATTATGTTTTGATTAATTCAAATTTATTAATGTTAAGGGTAGGACTTGCTCATTTCTTCATCATGATGGTAAATATTTCTCATTTTTAGCTAGGTTAGGAAACTATTTCTAGGTGGTAGTTTTCTTTCTTTAAATTTGGTTTAAATTGTAGACACACTTGCACACATTTGGCACGCCCAGTGGGACACTTAGTCCCATGGCATTTTAGTTTAAGTTTCATTGTTTGGCTAACTTTTGATATGCACATGTAGTAGTTAATGTCCATTTTCACAGAATTTTTTCTCATTTAATATGTGTAACTTCATGTTCATAGCCATAATTTTAATGGGTTACTGCCATTCTTAAGCTAACTTGTCAAAAATTTGATATATTGTGAGTTTTCTTGTGTTTTACTGCCATATTTTGGTTGCAGGTCTAGCACAGGCACGATTTTATGGGTGCAGGTGTGGTTTTTGTGGTGTAAATGTTTCTCTGGTGGTGTAGGCACACTGTTAAAAACTGTCACTCTGTTTGCCGACCCCTAGCGCATGCGCATTAACCTTGACGCACACCCTAACTAGCGTGCAGGCACACTAACCCAGGCGCAAACCTCTTTTTGTACTATACCTTCACTAGATTCTGAAACCTGTTTGATCGGTGCACACACCCTAACCCGAGCGCATATGCTATTTTAGTGGCGCAAACACATTTTTCTAGTAATGCAGTTATTCTATTGGTTTTTCTGTTTATTTTTCTCAGAGTAGCGCATACACTATTTTTGTGGCGCACACACCTCTCTGGTGGTGCAAATGCTTGATTAATCCAAAAATTCCATAGAGTGGTGCAAACACTGTTTTATTGGAGCGTATATTGTTTTCATGGCGCACACACCACTTGGGTGGCGCAGGTGCACTGTGAGCCGAAAACAATGTTTAGTAGCGCATACACCATAACCCACGCGTAGGTGCTTAAAAAGGGGTGTAGGTGTCCTTTTGCATTTTTTGAAATTAAGGCATTGATGTGCTAACATTCTTGCAAGTTTATCTAATCATTTTTTTGTCTTTGCAGGCTGTTTTTACGTGTTTGTATTTGATTAGGTAATATTTTACATTGTTTACTTATAGGAATAAGGATCGCGTCTGCTCTTCCCTCACATCCCTTGGGGTGATCTTGGGAATTAGAAATGATTCTTAAGTCCTTTTGATGCTTTGAGATTGCTAAGAGTATTTGAGTTGGAATTGGTTAATTTGGCATAGTTGAATTAAAGTGTTTTCCATTTGATATCTTTTTTCAGATTTTTGAAGACAATCACGTATGCTCTTCTCTTGCATCCTTAGATGATCTGGAGAATCAGAAATGATGCCTTCTCTTTTGATGGAAAATTACTAAAAATCCTCATACAGGACCAAAATGCCATCGCTTGTCAAAGAACGGAGGAATCGAAATAAAAGTCAGAAAACTAGTAATACAGTTGTTATACAGGTTGCAAAATGGTGTTCAAGAAAACCACATCTAATTAAAAAAGATAAAACGAACAAAATATTCAAAACAATGTATTACAGGTTTCAGAAAAGGGTACATCCCTCTCCGCTCAACTGGAACATAACCCCTTTGGCATAACGCCTTAAGCTACAACAATGGGGGTGGTTCCAGGAACCCCAAAGTAGTCCATGCAAGAGGGAACCTTGTGGATGAAACGGGAAGTGCTCCGCAATACCTATCTGACTAGTAAATCCTTTGTGAGATAGAGTTACAAGTTGTCCCTACCCGACCCTTTTAAGTGCACACTTGGATGCATTTACTGCCCAATGTGCTTGAAGGGGCCAAAATCGAGATACTCCCAAACTAGTCATTGTGACTTTTTGGGCAAATCGTCCCACTCGTGGATAATCTTTGTAGCACCTAGGACGAGAGAAACACCTATAAAGATATACTTTGGCCAGGAGCCCACTTTGACCATTCTAAAAATGTATTGAGTTGTGAACCATATTTTCATTGCAAAATGTGTGATGCATTACTTTTTCTTAGTTTTTACTTGCCTTAGGGCGAGACGAAACTCTGTCGAAGTGATGCCAGCATTTTTCATCCTTTTCTTATTTTCTTCCTTTACATTATTTTGACACTTTGTTGATCAGAAGAAGGGTGACTACCTTTGTGTTACCAATCGACTGTTTCTCTCACTTTTATGTCCGTTTATGCCCATCCATGTTTGCTTCTGGGTTAGTTAAACATCTAAAGTGTGTAGAGGTGTATTCATGTCATTGGTAGCCATTGTGATCTTGATACCCATGTCCAGATCGTCATTGTAGTTAGGCATGGTTCATCACCGTGGAATTCCTTAGAAGAGTTAGCTTGTTTGTATCATATCACTACAATTTTGATATTTACGTCTTATTTCTTGTAAACTTGACATAAATATCTATATTGTAAGGTTACGCTACACACATTTTTAACTATTCCTAGCTATACTTTGAGATTTTTAGTTTGGTTCTATTATTACCTCGATTTTAAAGAGTGATAGGTGTTACCATTTGTGCATGTTATATCAATAACACCTTGATATCAATACTTCACTTTCTCGCAAAGTGGGTTAACATATCTTGGTGATATTGTTGTGTCATTCGCGAATTGTAATTGGCACTTTTTGAGATATAGGTCTTAATTGAGTTTGAGATTGCTCAGTGTATATCTTGATTGGGAGATTACATTGACTTCTTGTATTTACTTACATTTTGTTCATTCCCTTGAACTTGGCATAAGTGAAAACATCTTGCATGCGAAAACTACTCTTTGAAATGTAGTCTAGGAGGTACTTCATTTAAACAGGTTTTAATACCAAAAACTTGTGTCACTGGTGATTTATCACTCTATCACATTGGTATTCTCACATTTTTGACGTATTCATACTCTTAACAAATACATTTTACATCTCACTTAGGGGTGGTCACTAAACTTTGAACGCATTTACAACTCACCCTAGTGAAACTATCACGAAAACATGGCTCCTAAAACATGTCTAGGATTAAAGAAACAAACATATGAGGAACAACAAGCACAAGCTTGGGAAACCTCTAACAGACAAGGGTCAAACCCCTTCATTGGACATGATCTAGGACCACTGTTTTATGTGGAAAAGGAAACCGAAGAGATGGTCAATCATAGTGGAAATGAATTAGAATCTCCACACGTAGACTTTGATATTGACCCCACTCTACTGAACGAATTTATTCTTAGAAACAAAGATAGAGTGTTGGCATGGGTCATAGAACTAGGGGCCAAATTTCCACTGAGAATGAAGTAATACTACCTATGAATAACATTGCTGAGGAAGAACGTCCCCTTATCAATATGGAAGATATTTTAACACATGGATAAGCTTCTACCTCTTATACAGAAAATGATAAAGTGGTAGGGCATAGAATACCCTTTATCAAAGTGCCACGAAGAAACAAGATAGAACATGAGATGGGTGAAGAACCTCCACAATACGAGGAGGAGGAACCTTTAGAAGAAGAAGCCACAATCCAACAACAAATCAGTAACCTAAGCTGACAACTAGCTTTGCTTACTTCCCATGTACAGAAATATGCAAACAAGAACGCTCAAAAGTTGAGGCCTAAGGTTAAGATCAATGAACTCCATTGAGAAAACTAAGGAGAAGAAGACATAGGATATCATCGTGTATACGTCCCCGCTTCTCCCACTAAAGATAAATTACTCTCACAAGAAGTGCAGTCTATGAAAGCGAAGCTCATGAGCATACAAGAGAACAATATAGGGAGCATTAGGAAATATCAATATGAAGAATTATGCCCCTATCCTTTTCACAAGACAATGACCCTTCAACCCTTTCCAAAGAAATTTGATATGCCAAAGTTTGAAAAATATAAAGGGAAAGGGGATCCACGGGATCATGTTAAAGATTTTTACATGGCATGTCAAGAGGTGTCTTATAGTGACAATTACCTCATCATACTATTTCTCAAGAGTCTTAGAGGTCAAGCCTTGGAGTGGTTTACACGCTTACCATGAGGATCAATTTTCACCTGGCCAGAATTGGCAGAAAAATTCATGCGTCACTTTTCATATAACATAGAGAGTGATGTCACAATGGCAGACTTATATGGTGCCAAGCAACACTCTAATGAGACTTTCGCCAGCTTCCTTCAATGATGGAGAGGGATAGCTATTTGCTTCCCTTGCGCTTTCCCTAAAAATCAGCTGGTTAGTATTTTCGTTCCCAATCTCAACTCGGATATAGATTTCCACCTCTAAATGCATTGTGTTCATACTTTTGAGGAGGTTATCGAGAAAGGGATTTAGATAGAAAAATCTCTCATTGCCAAAGGCACCCTCAAAACCCAATCTAGAGACAACCAAAGTGTCAAACCCATGGAAAAGCCAAAAATCTTTAACAAAAATTAAAATGTGGTAGGAGACGGAATCACTGATTCCAAACGTGTTCAAATGGTCCAAACTGGTCAACCTTTAAAACTGATCAAGGGCCCAATTCAACCACCACCAAAGCGAAGAACATTCACATCTCTCAATTAACCTTTGTGAATCATACTAAAACAATTGGATGTGGCCCACATGATGACCTATCCTACAATGCAACTGTTTGACGACAACGCTCCGAAACCTTCGTGGTACAAGGAGCATGAATATTGTGAGATGCATCACGTCAAAGGACATAAGACAAAAAAAATGTCTGCGGCTTTGTCATTATATTTAGGACCTCATTGAAAATGGAGAGATATAGGTGGATAACCCAGGAAAAACACAAACACCTAACGAGAAAATGGGGATATATAGAGAACCATTCCCCAAGCATGATAAGTTCAGAAAAGTCAAAGCCAGATCAGGGAGAGTCATCCCAAACTTATAAAGCTGTGAATTACTTGTATACAAAAAGAGATAACAATCATTACGATTCACTTATCAGATGTATTCACTCTCTTGCTGACCGTATCAACACCATCCGGATCAAGGGAACTAGGACTGTGATGCGGTAATAAGGTGTGCCCGCCTCGTGATTCCCGAACCTTCTCCGTCGACCCCACAAACCGGTAAATATAACCTTTTAGAACAACTTGAAAAGATGTCTGCTAATATTTTGATCTTAGATCTTCTCAAGATATCCAATGTGAATAAAGACATTCTGTATCAAACTCTTTAGGGGTCAGGAGTGCCTTTAGATGTTATTCCTACACACCTTCAAGCCACGGTGGCAAACATCGCACCAAGTGAACATCTTGCTTTCAACCATAGGGAATCCCTACTAAGAACCCAACATATAATATTCCCTTATACATTGAGGTAGTTGTCACCCGCAGGAAAATCAAACGATTGCTTGTGGATAATGGATCTGGGTTGAACATTTGCATGCTTAAGTTGGTCAAATAGTTGGGACATACGGAGGAAGATCTTGAGTCCCATATTATCACTATCACCACATACGACAATGCAGAAAGGGAATCAACAGGTACCATCACACTGCCCATGGAGGTGGGTCCCACTTGCCATCAGACAAAGTTTCATGTCCTAGACTTGGAACTTCCATATAACATGCTTCTAGGCCAACCATGGATTCATGCCATGCAGGCCGTGCCATCAACGTTTCATCAATGCATTAAGTTGAAGCATGAGGGACATATGGTTATAATACAAGGAGATTCCAAGCCCTTTTCTCATTATAGAGCTCTCAATAGATTTGCACGAAAGGGTACCTATGCATGTCCCTCCACAGATATAGCTTGTCCCTCTCCAGTCTGAGGCCATGGAATCCCGGGTGGATTCAGATTCTCTTAGTTCTTGCGCTCATGGCGTGCATCTACTTCAACATCTCCATTTGATTCATGGGAGATGAAAATCCTTGAATATGGCTGCGGGGAGTATAATGAAAAACAAGCGCTCTTGGTTTCCGACCTCTCACTATTGCCCAAGACTAGAGGTCGACCCAACTACCACTTCAGAAGACCTAGAGAGGAACATGCTATTGGGTCGTTCTTACCTAGAGGCTTGTTAGTTGAGGAGAAATTTCTTGATCCACCTACATCTTGGGTCCCTAAGGATACTCAGCCTTCCTATTATTGAACCCTAGAATATGAAAAATCTAGTAAAATGATGTACTCCATGGGCTACAAAGGCCTAGGATGTGGGAGGAACGAACAAGGACAAAGAGAACTAATGCCTCTTCCACATTTCAAAACAGAAAGATACAACATTGGGATTCACCCTTATAGAGCACACCCCAATGGTCAAGACACTACTATGTTCTAAGCACGAGGATAGCTTTGACTATCTAGACAACGATACGGATTCCCATTATAGCCAATATGAGGATTTGGCCTCCACGAACCTTTTCATGAACAACGCTGTCCTAACCATAACCCCCACAGAACCAACCCTTGACCTTATCTACCCTTCCCTTGTTGAATGGGACCAATAACATCACATGCCACTAGATTTATTCGAAAATGATGAGGCTATCAGAGAATTCATGTGCATAAGGGATACAATTTCCATTGGAGATCACAAGAAAGGTTTCTTTATCGACTTAGATACCTGCTCCTACTTCGGTGAGGAGGCTGAACTTTTTGGTCAACAAAATTTAAAGAAAAGAGAGGGAAAAAGTTCTAAAGAGAAGCCTCAGAAAAAAATCAAAGTCCAAGTCGCAAAGTGAAAACCTCTTTGAGGTACTGGGTGATAAACAAATAAGAAAAATCAAAGGAAAAACAAAGTGACCATGCCAAGGATGAAAATATCGTAGAGACATCCTTGGATGAAGATCTCAACCTTCCTCCTGATTCTACGTGTATGGAGTATTTATCAAAATTGCTAGTCAAAGAAACCATTTATGTGAATATTGGTACTAAAGAAGATCCCAAGATAGTAAAATTAGGAGCATCACTCTCGACTAGAGAACAAAAGATGTTCATTATGTTGTTGTGAGATTTTATTGATCTGTTCACCTAGTCTTACAAAGACATGCCCAGCTTAGATCTGACTTTGGTCATGCACAACCTAGTCATGCATGCAGATGCCAAGCCTATCAAATAGAAGCTTCAAAATATGCATCCAAGAGTGGCCCTATTGGGAAAAGAAGAGTTGGAAAGATTGCTTGCAGCAAGATTCATTAGGCCAATTGATTATTTTGAATGGATATCAAACATTGTTCCTATCCAGAAAAAACCTATCGGTATCCGAATCTACACAGATTTTAGGGACATCAATAAATCTTGCCCTAAAGATGATTTTTTACTACCCAACATTGACATGATTGTTGACTCAACAACAAGGTATGAAATGCTATCACTCATGGATGGATTTTTGGGATATAATCAAATCAAGATCACTGAAGAAGACCAACACAAAACAACTTTTACGACTCCTTGGGGCACCTTCTACTATCAGGTGATGCCATTTCGACTTAAGAATGCAGGAGCTACCTATCAGCGGGCCGTGATAGTAATTTTTCATGATATGATTCATGATATCATGGAGGACTACGTAGATGATATCCTTGGAAAGTCCAAAACAAGAGAGGATCATCCTATTATTTTGCAGCATATCTTTGAACGCCTACGTGAATACAAAGTCAGGCTAAATCTGAAGAAGTGTGTCTTCGGTGTGCTATTAGGGAAACTATTGGGCTTCATTGTGTCAAGACGAGTTATTGAGGTAGACCCTACTAAAGTTTCTACTATCACTGAAATGTCTCCACCTGAGAATATCAAGAAACTGCACAGCTTGCAGGGGAAAATTCAAGCCATTCGCCACTTCATCTCCTAGCTTGTAGATAAATGTCACTCATTCACCTATTTTCTTATAAAAGATGTCACTTTCATCTGGGGACCTGAGCAACAAGCCTTTTCTTTGCTTGAACAATACTTGGCTAATCCACCTGTCCTCATGCCTCCCAATCCTAGGGAAACTCTCTTGCTCTATATTTCCACTACACAATTTGCTATTGGTTCGCTGCTTTCCCAATATGAGCTTGGTCATAAGGAGAAAGCAGTGTACTATCTGAGTCACACCCTCATCGCCTATGAACTCAATTATCCTCAAATTGAAAAGGATTTCTTGGCTGTTGTTTTTACCTTTCAAAAACTTCACCATTACCTGTTGAACACTAAAACCAAGCTAATATCCAAGGTTGACCCAATCAAGTATTTATTGTCCAAACCAGCCCTCACCGGTAGAATGGCTAATTGGATCATTCTACTCAGTGAATTTGACATAGAATTTTTCCATCAAAAATCGATTAAGGGACAAGTACTTGCAGACCAGCTAGCGGAAGCACCTTTGCAAAGCACTGGAACCTTTGAATCTGGATCTACCAGATGCCTCCTTTCTCTACATTGAAGAATATTGTCGTATGGCAGATACATTTTGATGGATCCTTTTTACGTTTCATGGTTCAAGTGCAGGATTGGTCCTTATTACTCCTTCTGGCGATCCTATACCGCAGGCTTTTCACCTGGGCTTCCCTTGCACAAATAACATTACAGAATATGAAGTGCTTATTACAGGAATGAAGCTAGCCATCAAGTGGAATGTTCATCATGTCAAGGTTGTGGGTGATTCACAATTAATTATCAAACAGGTTAATGGTGAATACAAGGTTAAGGATGACAAGCTCATACCTTACAAAAAGTTAGTGGAAACTCTAAAGGAGTATTTTGTGCACATCACTTTTGAGCAAATCCCAAGAGCGCAGAACAAATCGGCAGATGCCATGGCAACGGTGGGGTCTATGCTTTGTATTCCACTAGAGAATAATGATATGCCATTCTTCATAGAAAATATACACCAGCCCGCGTATGACATGCCAGAATATTTCCTGGCTTGTGAGGTTGTTGGTCCCAATTCCCCATTGTACGAACCCATTTTCACCTATCTTAAGGACAACATATTCCCCCCTGATATCTTCCATTCTAAAAAGCAAATCCTAATTCGCTAGATAGCCTGTTACACTCTTTTAGGAGGTACACTTTATTGTCATGGCTATGATGGGAATATTTTACGTTGTTTGGATGTGACGGAGTCAATCCAAGCAATCAAGGAAGTGCACGAAGGGGTGTGTGGAGCACATACAAATGGAATGGTCTTGGCTAAGAAACTGTTGAGAGTAGGTTACTATTGGCCTACCATGGAAACTGATTATTGCAATTATGTTAGAAAATGTGTGCTTTGCCAAAAGTACGGAAATTTCATTCATGCTCCGTCGCAACCATTGCAACCTATCACTACCCCATGGCCATTCTCCAAGTGGGGACTTGACTTAATAGGAAAACTTACTCCTACCTCATCTGATGGTCATACTCATATTCTCACATCTACAAAATATTTTACAAAATGGGTGGAGGCTATCCCTTTAACCTATGTCACAGGAGCATAGATTTCTAAATTTATCATGAATCACATTATTTGTCGATATGGTATTCCTGCAGCCATTGTTATAGATAATGGGAAGTCATTTAAGAACAAAATTGTGAAAGGTATTTGCCAACGGTTCCAAATTAGGTTAAAATGGTCCACACCATATTACCCTTAGGGTAATGGACAAGCTGAGGAAACAAACAAAACTCTGGTAAGGATAATGGAGAAAATGGTCAGAAAAATAGGTCATAAGTGGAACCTACAAATCCATCTAGCCCTTTGGGCTTACCAAACATCCATTCGCACTCCTACGGGTGTGACACCATATTCCCTAGTGTTCGGGAACAAAATCTATCATCCCTTTAGAGATAGAACTTCCATCACCGAGAATTTCTCTTCGGGACTATCTGGATAAGGATGAAGATTATTGAGTGGCAAGACTGGCTGAGTTAGAGCTCTTGGATGAGAGGCGCATTTGTGCTCTTAATCACCTAAAAGTGTATCAACATAGAGTCTCCTGCAACTATAATAAGAGAATATTCCCTCATCAGTTTGAGGTTGGTGATTTAGTCATAAAGGAGAACCAGTTCAACACCAGAGTAGAACACAGAAAAGAAAGGGAAGTTCGAACCACATTAGTTGGGACCCTATGTTATAGTTGCCAAGTACGACACAGGGGCATACAAACTGGCTCACCCCAATGGTGATGAGCTTCAAGAGCCCATGAACACCATACATCTTAAGCGGTTCTATGTTTGAACATGGTGCAAAAAAAAGTTTTTAAAAAAAAAATCAATAAAAAAATAAGATCAAAAATCAGAACAAGAAAAAGAGAAAACAGGTCATCCACTAGTGAAAACCACGCAATTGTGGCACTTTGGACAAGTCCTTTAGTGAAAACTAGTTTCTAGCACCTTGGGAAGGATTCGTTGTTCACAAGAATCTTGTATCTGGGGGTAGTTTTCTTTGGCCTAGCCCTGGTTCTACCTTCGAGATTCCTTGTCAAGCCTTGATCTGGCTTTGCCTTCTTTTATTCATCTATGAGGGGTATGGTCTTTCGCTATTTCCCATCTTACGCTGGGGGGCAATTCAACGACTGCACCTTCTTGTTCATAAATGCATGGCTTCTGCCCTTGTATATTCCCCATCTAATGTTTGGGGCATCCATGTTTCTTGGTTTCCTACACATAGCTCTAGAAAACCATTAGAAAACACCAAAAACAATATAAAAATGTTTCACGAAAACACAAAAACAATAGAAAATTGTTTCACAAACATAAAAAACAATAGAAAATTGTTTCATAAAAATAAAAAACAATAGAAAATTGTTTCACAAAAATAAAAAACAATAGAAAATTGTTTCGTAAAAACAAAAACAATGGAAAATTGTTTCACAAAAATAAAAAACAATAGAAAATTGTTTCATAAACATAAAAAAACAATAGAAAATTGTTTCACAAAAACCTAAACAATAGAAAATTGTTTCACAAAAACCTAAACAATAGAAAATTGTTCAAAAAACCTAAACAATAGAAAATTGTTTCACAAAATCCTAAATAATAGAAAATTGGAGCATAAAAACAAATCTTACAAAAACAAAACATTTAATGGAATTGTGTTGTTGCTTGTATAGTTGTTTTGTATTCTTGCTTTTGGTTTGTTTTGTTGCTTGGGCATACTTTGTTAGGATTCATCTTTTCTTGCTTAGATTAGATTTATTCTTGCTAGTAAATCTTAGGAAATCATGATGTAATGTGTTAATTCATTATGTTATTTCTTAAGCATTTGGTTGTGTTTGTTGCATGTTAATAAAGCATGGTGAATCATGGTGTATTGTATTATTTCTTGGTGTTTTGTGTTAGCATTTGGTTGTGTTATTGCATGTTCTCTGTTTGGTTATCATTCACATAACATTACCATCATTATCATCACATCTAATGTCATCTATACATCATATATAAACAAAATTCTAAGTTTTAAATCATGCATGTATGTTGAGCTAATCATCGCATATTGTATCATCAAAGGCGACAAAAAGGGTTGCGCATAATCGAAAATCTATCCCCCCAGCACCAATATCATCATATCATCCCGTCCATATATATCAAAATAACACACGAGAAATGCATTTGATATCATCTAAGGATCTATCATCTAACATCTACAGCACATGTGTACATCAAACATCGAAATCGGATACATACAAAGTAAAAATAAGATAACGCATCCATAAGTGCTGAATCAAAACACACAACATGCAATGAGAATCAATATATGCCCACTCATGTCACAACGCATCCATAAGTGCTGAATCAAAACACGCAACGTGCAATGAGAATCAATATATGCCCACTCGTGTCACAACGCATCCATAAGTGTTGAATCAAAACACACAACGTGCAATGAGAATCAATATATGCCCACTCGTGTCACAACACATCCATAGGTGCTTAATCAACAAACACAGCACGTAATGAAAATCAACATAGAGTAATTTCTGAAAAGGGTATTTCACATCATAAAATTATCCCACTCATATCACATGCATCAGGACACAAAAACAATGAAGTACATCATCTCATAACCATGTGTATCTGAGCCAAAACAAAGTAATCCTCATATATATACATGTGTGTCAATATACATCTATATCAAAAATGGATACAAATCAGTTATATATATCAAAAATGTCTTCAGCTAAGGCGTACAAAGATGCTACATCAAAAATATTTGTACACATACATACAATGTCCAGATCGGTACTCAATATAATACATCATCGATACACAATGCCATCAAAAAGGGGCATGTATCATAAAGAATCAAGCCTTCATCATGAGGCATCATCAAAATACATGTATATAAGGTTGTACATCAAAAATTGGTCTTCATAAGAGGCATACATATAAATAATTGGTTCAAAAAAAAAATTGGATCTCAACCACAGCTCTTGCCCTTGCTGGGGCTCCCAGATATGTCCTCTGGTCGATGGAACACTGACAGCTAGGATGGTGCTGGTTTGGTTGGCTGCTCTAGTAGGGGCTATCTCACTGATCTAGTGGAATGGCCTGATCTCCGTGATCGAGATCTTGATGCACTCGACCCTAACAGCTAGGGCATTGCTACTTGCTGCTCTAGGGGAACCACTCTATAATAATCATAAAATCCTCACCACCAAGCCTAGTGGCGTCACGTATCAAGTCGACATCCCCGGAGGTGAGTGTTGCCTAAAGGGCAGTATCATGCTCACCTATCACTCGGCCCAAGTCTGCCTCAGCCTGTCTAGAGGACGCAGCCTCTCGGTCTCTCTCTGTAGTCATAGTTTGCAGCTCGGCGCGGGCCTATCCCTCTGTGCTAGTAGCACCTGTGATCGTGCATATACATGGTCTCTCTGTGTAACCACCATCTGTACTTGTTACTGATATTGATGAAGAAGGCTCAATATCTGAGCCCCCTGTGTAGCCATTTCTCCCTAATCTGGCTCTGCCATGGCACTCTATCATCTTCTAGACCAGCATGGGCCCAATCCTTATTCCTTCTCTGAAAGTAGGGTAACAAAGTGATCTCAGGCCTAATCTCTGCTCTGCTATGGTAGTCACACACTAGTCTCAAGCCTCATGTCTCTCTGCTCTGGCCACGTCTCTCTTGGCTATGGCCTGCTGTAAGTACACCTATACTACGGTTATTTGTACCACTGGTTGGGAGGCTGTGTGTGCCTTAAGTATTGGTCCCTGAGGTGCTCTTGGATGACTGTCCCTGCTTGAAGACCCTATCCTCTAGAGTTTCTACACTGTTGTTTGTACTAGGCCTTGCGGTCTCGGTCCTTGTGTCTGTGAGACATCCTGTTTATCATGTGGGATGCCATCAAAAGGATCCTTTGGATCTAGCCCTTGTGCCACTTCCCTTGCCCTGTGCTTTGCACCATGCCATATCTTTACAGATGAGTGAACGCCTGCTAGCCCAACCTTCCTCTGGAATGGTGAGCCACCGAGATAATACTGTAGCATACCAAGCTACATAATCAGTTGTGGTCCCGGGATACCTCACCTATCAAACTGGGTCCCATACTTGTGGGACCACCTGTGTGAAAATCACCCTATCTCAGGCCACCAGTATACAAGGCCCCATGGTTTGCCTCTCTAATTCCCTATGTGCATGCTAGGTATCTGGTTGGGGAACCCCCTGTACCCTGTCGAGCTACCGCTGGCACCTGTTTACTCAGTACACCTCCATGATGTAACTATAGCTGCCAATGAGAAAGTGCTCAACCAAGCACACGCTGAGCTCCATAACATCCTATGGCCACTGGAAACTCCTATATGGCCACCAGATCACATCTATCTCTACCATCTCATCAAACTCTCGCCTATATCTGAATAGGTTGCCAAGATGGCCATGTACATCCCCACCAGCTGTTACCCATGCGATATATGATGGCTCCTCGGGATCTCAAACACAAAAGGTGCCCATGGAGCATCCGATCACAATATGATCCCATGACCATATCTTTAATAATGAGGCTGGACCCACGGTCTTCTCACCATGGTATGTAATCAAGTGCAAATCCCAGTATAGGTGGGCCAGTATGCACTGCCCCCAACAATATCTCTTACCATTGTAGATACCATGAACCAATGGTAGTAGTCCTCTCAAAAATGAGGTCCCTGTCTTATCAGTGAGAAGGAACCCACTGATAAGAGCTATAATGAATAGATTCCCCCAATGCAATGTGGGGTCAGAGATGCACTCATGCAATGCTATAGTCATCCCATCATGCAGTATATCATCCACACCAAACAAGGAAATGCAAGCTACTCTAATCAGCCCTACATTAGAGTTGTACTCAATCAAGGTGCCCATCATCAGCAAATGAAGAATCTGCCATACATCCTTAATAGTGATAGTCATCTCTCTTGTCCGCAGTCTGAAACATTGACTCTCACTATGTCATCATTCGGTTAGCGCATTCAATAGGCCGTGATCCAATATGATGGAAGGCATCTGAGACATAGGGCCTAGCCCTACCACCTCGAGAAGTATCACCATGGATTTCTCGTCATGCTGGCGCATACTACCCTCTAGCTCTGTAATCTGGGTATGTCACTCCTGCGTCTACAAAACTAGTAGTCATCTCTACAAAATAACATGCCACTAGTTAGTTCCTAGCATTTCTTCTAAAAATATATCTTATCTTTTAGGGTTAACCCAAAAATCCTAAAAATTCTTCTAAAGTGTCATGTTTTTGACACTTCCTATCTTTTTTCCACCTGTCTAGGGCACCTGTGTTCCCTTTTGGGCATGTCTGCAACATTTCGGGTGCCTACGCTTGCACGTGTGTGTCTTCTGGCATGTGCGCCCTCTTTCAGGCACCTGCATGCCTTTTTTGGCATGTTCACCACACATTGGGTGCTTCCGCTTGCACGCATATGCTCCCGTGTGTTCGCCCTCCCTCTCCATGCCTGCACCATGATTTTCACGTGTGCGCCCCATTTCCCGCGTGTGAGTGGTTGTGTGTTATCTGTGTCAGCACGTGTGCACGTATATGTTTTGGTGCATGTGCCCCCAAAAAGACGCATGTGCCCCAAAAACGGTGCCTGCGCCTACGTGCAGGCACGCCAATGTGTTTTCCTATGAATAAAGCTCAAATTTAAGGCATTAATTACAAAAATTAATGAGCAAGGTTTCGATACTCACAAAGGGGTCATCGTCAACGTGTTGCTGGTACCCCAAGACTGCATCTTCGCGCCTCAATCGGTCTCGTGCAATCACCTTGGTTCTCCTCAGTGTAAGAGCCTCATGGTAAATTTTCTAAGCTACTCAGTTAAAATGAATTGGTTGCAATGTTTTTACCCCCCCCCCGGGTGGGGTATATTAACCCATTTTTCACCGTCAGGAGGGCCAGGAGGCCTGTTTCGATCACCGTTTTCTCCTCTGTTCATTATGGAATAATTATTTTCCTCTTATTTTTCACCGTATTCGGTAATTTTTTCTTTCCGATACCCCTTTCTTATCCCTTGGAAAATTTTATTGCTCCCTGGTGATTTTTATTCTTCTTCACACTCTCATAAATAATTATTTTTCCTTAATTTTTCCAATAAACAAGGACATTATTTGTCGTTTATTTCTCCGTTCTTCCAGCTTGGGCACTTTCTGTTGCCCCTAGGACCTTTTCTTTCTTCTTCTACTTTCTTCTACTATTCACCATAATTTAGAAAGAGAAAACAATAAAAACAATATATATATCAAAAAGCCAAAAACAAGGCAATTTTTTAAAAAAATCCTAAAAAGTAAAAAACCCTACAAAAATGGTAACTTGCTTATTTCAGCTGAAACTTGTGTCTTGTGCATGGTATTTTATCCATATCCTATTGGGTTGTATCACATCTTCCCCGATTAATACAACTCGCAGATCAACGGATTCACAACCATTCACAAAGTTAGTTGTTTGCTTCATCTGTACTCTGGGGTACTTTCATTGCCTAGTGTTGTATCATTGTGCACAAATGGTTTTCATGGACCCCATGTCCATTTTCCTTTCCCCTTGCATGTATCCTTTCTTGGGGAATCATTTTTAACCCTTGTTGTTAATCATGAACTTTTGTATCTCTTCAGCGCTGATAACAGAACATTTGTACAACTGTCTTGACCGTTGTTGGGTTGGATATGTGCACCTGTACTTCTTTTCCCTGTTACATAAGCTTGTTTCCTTCTCGTATTGCATTGCATTGTTGTATGTTGCATGGAGTTGGTATTTTTAGCAATGGGCAATTGTTTGTAGTATAAATTTTCATGTCATTCTACCTTTGTCATATGCTTATATTTTTAATAAGGACCGATGATGTAGTTCTTATGGCAATATGATGACATCCAAATTGTTCCAATAACACAGTGGCTAGAGGCTAAGCTCTTCTCTCCACTCCATTTTTCTTCTAAATCACTTTCCTCTCACCCCTAATCTTCCGTCTTACCAGGGTATCTTGCACCTTCCCCTTCTTCTATCTACTTCTCCTCTTTTTACGATCGTAAAAGTACTTACAAGGATGTGTTCACGTAAAATTACTTAAGGAAAAGATTATTAGTTATATGGAAAGATACAATGAATTCACATAGTATACAAGGATGCAAATACGTACATAAAAAAAGTGCAAGTAATTTTAATTTATTTTCTTTAAAGTACTTACAATCCACATAGTATTAGGAGACAATAGTATGTCATTATTTAAGGGAATACAACAATGTTCTTTTGAAGCAGGGAAAAAAGTGAAACATAGATATGAAATAAGCAACATAGCGGTGACAGTTAAAAGTATAGAATGGGATGGGCGAGGGTGTAAAGTTTGAAGGGATGAGTGGGTTAGAAATATTTGCGTAAAGGTTATGGAGGAGTTGCATTATTTTCTATTTTCTTTGAACTGAGAATGACACATTTCAATATGTTTTTTCCATAGTATGTGTCATTTTTTAGTGAAAGTGTGAAGCAATATTCATTTCTGGTGAAATTTCTTGTAATTTCACTAGTTGCATCTTTGTCTATAGACAATATATAGAGGTCGCTAGCAACAACACCCATGATTGACTCTTTTGTCTCATCAAAAGCGGGTAACTGTTTGAAGTTCTCCTGTTGGGTCCTTTAGATCGATCCTAAGTGCATATCTATAATCATAGTTCTAAACTTGTATGTGAAAACTCGAATAGAACCATGAACCATTACCATTCTCTCTCACCTTTTTCCTGCATTATTTGTCTCCTTTTAGAAGAGGACATGCTGTAAACACCTATAATTACGCCCGAGTAATTTAAATACTTAAATTGTGCTAATTATCTCCTTTCCCGCAAATTGACGACATATTTTCAATGACACTCCTCTTCTCTTCCATTGTAGTTAATTAATTACATTACTCTAATTAATTAAGTCTCCTATCTAACGCATACCCTAATTAATGACCCTTCATTAATCAATGCCTTCTATCTATTCTAATTAATTATTATTATCTAATTAGCCTCTCTTATCATTAAATCAATAAATCACTATTTAATTGGTTTAATTCCCTCCTAATGGCCCAAACCACACAAATATCCATCTAAAAGCTTATAAAATCTTGCACATGTATTAATTAATCATCTTGATTAATTAATACACCACCTTTATCCACAGGAGCCACTAGAGGACAAACTAAATCCTCCTAAAGTTAGATAAACCCCATATAAATCCCCCCTTATCCATAACTAACTCTACATCTCCATTAGTCCCACATTCATGAGGATGTGTTGAGTCCTTTATACTTTGGGCTATATAAACAACCCTCCCTCTACCTTTACACCTACACCTAAATCTCTCAAAAGACAAAAGTAAGCACATAGGTTCATACTAATAGCCTTTTTTCATTCTTGAGGCCTCCATCCTTCATTCTTGAAGAGCTAAGCCTCACAGCCAAGCATCCATTGAAGGATCAAAACAAGCAAATATGATTTGCTTGCCATTTGGACTACTTAAGTCCATTTTAAATGTTTAATTAGGCAATTAAGGGGAATACAGTTCACTATTTACATTATGTTTTGATTAATTCAAAGTTATTAATGCTAAGGGTAGGACTTGCTCATTTATTCATCATGATGGTGCATATTTCTCATTTTTAGCTAGGTTAGGAAACTATTTCTAGGTGGTAGTTTTCTTGCTTTAAATTTGGTTAAAATTGTAGAAACACTTGCACACACATGCCTTGTAAATTTTCTTTATCCATGTTGATATTTGTGATTTCTATAGTAACCATGGCCCATTCATTTCTCTCAGTGTTCCCCATATGTAGTACCTCTGAAATCATTGTTACAGAGGTCAATATTTTTTGAGGCCCCAGAAATGGGCTTGTGATAGAGGGTGTTAGAAGGGAGTAGTCATCATAATTTACCCATCCATGAAGTGTATTGGTTTCTAAAATCACAGGGTTGATGTAACATTTGGTACTTGAAACAGTTTCAACTAATGTCCCATTGAAACTAGATATGTGAGAAACTTTCAAGGCAAGGACCGAAAGAAGTGGTATAGAAAGCATGTCTTCAAGTTCTTTTCTTATCTCATCTAAGTGTTGTCCCCACAATGTGACACTTACACTAAATCCTGACATGTCCTTTAATTATAGAGTTATTCTCTTTGTTTCAGACTTGTCATGCCTATGAATTTTTGAGCATGGTGACATTGTAAGAACAATGCCAATCAAATCAACTGTATAACCTGTAGCGCTTGCAGGTATATAATTGATTTTGGTGAAGTGAAAGTGATGAGAAGGTATTATATCCTCATTTTCTATGAGTGGAGTTATGGTTGTGGAAGGTTGCAAGAAAATATCCAAAGCATTGTTCAAATGGTTGTAACATAGTTTTACATCAAAAATTCTTGCAATCCTCCCATTGGAAATTGTATATAGCTTCCCATTTTCAATATGCTCATAGAATGCTTTTAAGGCCTCATTCAAATAGGTGATGTGGATTTAACATCCTTCTTGATCCACTAAGTCACACCCAAACAGGGAGCCATCTCCCCTTGCATTTTGATATTCAAATTTGGAGGGTAGAAGTGTTTTCTTAAAATGTATCCCATCTGAAAGATCAACATGATGTTGGGAAATTGTTTTGAGAATGGACCTTAGGGAGGAAAAGTGTAGTATCTGAAATGTGGGGTCGAAATTGGAACTACCCTCAATCAATTAAGAAATGCCTCCATGTGTTAAAGTTATTTCCATGGCAACTAAAAGATGCTTGAGATAATGGGAGTTATGCACATATATGGTGGAAAATGTAAACTTGTAGGGAAAATCAAACATGAAATGAATGATGTGTCTAGGAAAACATGTATTTGTAAACAATGAGAACCTTTAGGGTTTTCTTCCTTATTCATTTATATTTTCTAAAAAGTGCAAACATGAAGTCCAACCCTTTAACAATTCAATATGTAAAAAAGTGATATAATGTACAAAGATTTGGTCTAAAACAATAAAAAATTTCATGGATTTTTCTTGGAATTTTAGAAATATATGTATTTGTGTGTAGATATAATGAGGAACACATTAAAAATTCATTTTTGTTGGTTTACATAAATAAGTGAGCAATTGTATAAAGGAAAAATTGAACACGTATGTTGAAAATTTAGATTATGTGTTTCATATGTTCTACCACAATATATACATGCATTTATTTGAAACGAATTACATATCATTATGTTAAACAAATCGAATGGAAAACAATAACAACAATATGTGCACTTAAAGTAAGAAAATTATAGGTATTTGTATGGAGATACAATGATAAAGAAATTCAAAATGCGTAGTTTTTGGATTACAAAAAACTAAACATGTATTTTAAAAACTTTTACTATCTATCTGATATATACTGCCACAATACATACATAGAATTATTTGGAACAAGTTACAACTTGTATCAAAAACACTTATAAACAAACCACTACATGCTATTTTTTAAAATCAAATTTCTTGTTTTTTGCTTATGCAATTTTCTTTGCACATTTCTTGTATTTTTGTCCATTAGTAGATTCCTCGATTGGTATTCCCATTCTCCTTAATTTGCGGGGTGGTTCATATTTCATTGCATCTTAGTTAGAATCATAAATCAAGTAGAAGCCTCATGAATGATCTCCAATTGTTCGGATTTTATAGAGAAAAATTGGGGATGTTGGCATCAAGTGGAGGTGATCTCTGATCATTTCAACTATCACTATTTTAGGTGATTTTGATTGCGTGCAATAAAAAAACATTAACAACACATTAAATATGCTTAAAATCTTCCTCCCTCTACAAGCGAGGCGTAGTTAATATCAATCCCATTGAAGGGAGGGGAATTGTGTTTGAAGTCTGCATCATATTAAAATAGAGAGGGAAAAGAATTATGTTAGTCCAACAAGATGTTCTTAGGTGTTACGGGTATCTTAAAAAGCCTTGTCACTGATCATTCTAACATCCGACTTGGGACGCTTCGAAATTGACTCATTTAGGAATGATCCCCTTAGCACATAGTGAATCATGTCATTGACGAAGGAACATGCCCCAACATGTCACTTCGGAGAAATGATTTAAGCCAACTATAAATATAGATGAAACAATCAAAAGAAAATAACATGAAAACACTCTAGAAGAATATCTTAGTCTATAACATGCAATAAACAATACAAATGAATAACTACTTCTATTAATATTGAAGCCCACCTGAATTTTGTCTAGAGACAACACTTTTTTCTTTACCGCTAGAGAAAGACAATCACAGATATCCTGCAAAAAAGTTAAAGTAGAAGTTAATAAAACTAAATGTATGTGGTAATAAGAAACTCAAGGAAGTAGAGTTGTAAACCAAATTTAAAATTAAGATGACCTTAAATATAAATTATGGCATATACAAGCAACAATATTCATCATTTATTGCATAATAATTATGAGATAGAAAACTATATGATTTGTATGCATGACGATAATGATCATTTATCAAAATTGATCTTAGAGCATGGATTATGTGGGCCACAACATTCATAAATTTTACATTAACATTTCTCTTTGTCCTTTATCCAGAATCCACATCATTGGTATATTGGAGTCATAAATTCGTACCCTTTATATATTTATAACACCCATAAAATTTCACACACGAAACCCAAAACCAAACAAGGGTTATACTAGAAAAATTATGGAATAATTTTTTTTGTTAAAGGGAACGAAAGAGACAGTAAGGTTAACCTTACGTTTCAAAAGGTTGTCACAAAATAAATTAAATAATATTATTAAATAGAAGAATGAATTTAATCTATGATTAGGTTTAAAATATTTCATTCAATTAATCCTAAATTAATTTAATACATAGGTTTCTAAGGTCATGGAATAATTAAAATTAAAGTCCATAACTAAACTAGCTCTTTCATTTACACAAAACTAATAATTTAATTCTCCAATGTAAAAGTGGGTCTAAATTATTAGGGAAGGAATTTTATCTAAATTAAATCAAAACAAAAGCAATAATTTATTTAACTTTCAAACCACACAAGTGGCTCCATTCAAAAGAAGACTGTGATCAAATGGTATTTCTCACCAACCCCCACCTAAATTTTGTAGGAGACAATTTGGGCCATTGGATGAAGGGATTTCAAATCAACCCTAAAATATCTTAAGGAAATCATTTTTACTCATCCCTTCTCCCATTTCATTGATTTTGGTTTTGCAGGTTAAGGGAAGGTGGAAGAGGAGGAAGCCGTAAATGAGAAGGGTCAATCTTGGGATGGATATACACAACCCAGCTCCATCCTATTTTAATTATTTTTCTATTTCCAATCTACCATATTCAAGGGTTTTTTTATATTCCTATTTTGATATTAAGTTGTTTCCATGCATTTAACCTTTTTGGGCATTTGGTATTTTCATTTTGATTATAAAATATGGTTTTCTCAATAATAAATACTTTTCTTTTCTCATTTTAATAGATATACACAAATAAAATTTCGTATAAATCATATATATATATGAGACAAAAAAAAAATGAAATACGGTTGCGGTAAGTCTAACGCAGGATGTGTTGAAGAAGAGGTTTGGCCACAATAAAACCGAAACAAGGATTACAAAACAAAGGTTTTTGATGGGGGTTTCAGCCCCCTCCTATTTTATTATTAAACAGATCAATGTTGGGGGGTGAAGAGGGGTTGCCGACCCCACCCCCATCCCAATTAACAATGGGGTGGGAGGTGGGGTCGATGACCCCTCCCTCCATTCCCAAACAACCAAAACCAATGGCCGTGGCCGCTTAGGCCCTCATTGAACACACTAAAATTTAATTTAATTTTTTTATAAGGTTTATTCGATAACCTTTGTTTTTGTAAAATAAATTCTATAATTATTTTCATAATACTAATACTAATAATAATAATAATATATATTATATATATATATATATATATATATGTTTTGATTTGGATATACTATTAACTTGTATTAAAATTAATATATTAATAATATTATTATATTAATAATATTAAATTAATAATATTAAATTACTCAAGATTATTTATTTCCCCTTTTTGGACAAAGAGAGCAGTAGTTAGTAAATGTTATAAAAGTGTTTTGTAGGTTACCCTAATGAAATTTACTAAACTAGTGTTATATTTAAATAGGAAATTCTATATAATTGATTATTCATTTATATAGTTATTTGTATCTCCTCTTTTTGTGTGTGTTTAAATTCCGTCCAAGACCAAGTTGAGAAGATAAAAAGAAAATATTACATACACAACTCATTCCTCAAAATAAAAATAGGAAAGGGATGCTTTCATTTAATCTAATTATTTTTAACTACTCCCCCTCAACTAGCTTAATAATACATTTATAGTTTAGGCCTTAAATTTAATCTCTTTTAAGGAAAACAAAATAATCATTTCATTTTAGAAAGGAAGAGCAAACCAACAAAATACTTATTTCTTTCAAAACGAAGTCTATCAACTTTACAATATTTTTAGGAATGAAAATATGCATATTTAAAAACAACAATGAAACTACTTAACTTAAAAATAATTTATATCCATTACATCTATATTCAAATATTCCATTATCTAGGAAAATATAAATCTTGATAATTTATTTTCACAAAACTACACATATAAAATTTTAATTTTCTCAATCCACACTCTTAAAAGAGTTTACAAGATAAAATGATTTCCAAAGAATACAACAACTTTATCACAAAATTAAAATTTTACAATACATTAACTCAAATTGAGAAGGATAAATTTGAATGATATACAACAAAAGGGCTTGCCATAAGGCCAATTTACAAGTCTTCAATATGTATGTCTTTATCACAATGGTAGTTTACTATGATCTATCTTTCTTCAAAACTTCACGATGGGATCACAAAAAAAGGAAGGGGGAGTAGGAAACACTCTCCACCCAACCTTAAATCCATTAAGAGAAGAAGTCACTCTCTTAATGGCCCCCGAGTCCCAACCAAGGAACCATGAGGAACATTAAGCAGCAATGACAACTTTAAATAAAGTGGCTTCACAACAAACATACATACAAGACATTCAACTCAACCAAGATTACATATCCAACAAGTTTACACTTACAAAATAATACAAAGGTTTTATGATCAAACAAAATAGAGCAAGGGCTATGGGATACAACCTCCTTATGCCTCCCAAGTGAAGTGTGAGTCTTATCCTAAGCCTCAAAGTGCACAAAATAATCATAAAAATCATTATCTCTCCCTTGCAAGTATGCAACAATACCATGATTTCCTTTTCACTCCACATAGGTAAGACTCCCATTCACACTCCCACCAAATGCATGTCTCACAAAAATCCATTTTCACTCCCCAATGGTCCCATAAAACCTTCTCCCACACCCAACTAAGACCTACTACCCAACCAACACACAAACATCTTCACAAGACAAAACAAACAATTTTACAAGCACAACATTGCATACAAATAAGAAAAATAACATAATGGAAAAAGTGGAGAGCCTACCTCTCCATCAAGTTCCAAGAAATTTCCACAAGCCTCTTCAAATCCAAGCCAAACAATTTCCAAGCACTCTAAAAGTCTCCAATTCTAAAAGTGCACAAGAAGAGAAAAGAACACGTAACCCCTATTGTAACAAAAATTCACCAATAAATAGAAATGGAATGTGAGAATGATGAGGTGGCTCCATATATGATACCGCTTCATCATTCCTCCATCCCCACACTCAAGTCAACACACCAAGACCAATAAAATCAATGCACATGCAAGGACTATGACAACCCACATGACTCAAAACCTACACACCATGCTTTCAAGGGACATCATAAATTGGGTTAGAAAGAAAGTGTAATAATTTTCCTTCGTTTACACTCAAAAATGGAAAAAATAAGTCAAAAATAAGTTTTCCAACCCATAGGTAGGGTTTTTAGGTCAATTGAAGAGGCATGGGACAGGCCTCCAAAAATGCCCCCAAAGTCAAAATCTGAATTTTGAAGTTGGGGTGGAGTAAAACACTCACAAATAAACATAAATTTTACTTACAACAAGGACTACCAAATCTCATCATAACTATTTGTCACATCCTTAATTTGGTTAACTAAAAATAAGAAGGGTTAAGCTTAATTAACACACATTTACAACTTGCTAATAAAATGACAAAATTCCAAAATTTAAAATATGTAAAACATAAATAAGCACATATAAAAATTAAATAAAGGGACATAATTCACCCCATGGCCACACATGTGAAGTCACCCCCTATGGGAGACTTCTAAACTAGACAAGAAAAACACCACACTAAACAACATTACACAAGTTGTCAAATTTGGCCTTGTTTCTCAACACCAAACATCCTTCCGTGGTTGGTTTGCCTAACCCCCTTCAATGTATGTGATAAAAGTCATGCACACAACAAAATACCTCTCTGACCTTTCGGTTGTATTAACAACATCAAGACAATATACATATAAAATCAATATTCATCATTTGACATTAGAAAATTCTATTATCCATCAATATATCAAAATATAATCCTAACATTCATTGGATTACAATTATACTCCAACATCCCAAAACATAACATGTCAGTATAAAATTCACATCATGAAAATCAACATATATAAAACATTCTAACATCACTATCTAGTGTTTCATAATAAAATGTAAACATCATAATGTTAATAATCAGAATTTTAGTATAATCTATCATCTACTGATCAATGTATCAAAATTAAAATGTTTGAACATCAGTCCAATAGTATCAATATCAAGATGAAACATTTTCGAAGAGGAGTGGGCACTACATCCGCCTCCCATTAGACTCAACTTCCTCTTGGAATTCACTGAAATAGATGAGTGAAATGAGCTCCTAAAATAGTCGAATCCTCCCAAGTGGCTGCAGTCTTTTCATACCTATCCCACTAGAACCGCACCTGGTCAATCTCATATGGCCTCGAATGCCCAAGGGTCCTACATTATATGATGTGCACGAGATCCACTGACACCTACCTTTGCTCCAGCACCTGCAATGCAGTCCAATCCAAAACATGAGAAGGATATGAAATATATCTCCTAAGTATAGATACATGAAATACATCATGCACATGAGATAAGCTGGGTGGAAATGCTAGATGATAGGCCAAGGGACCGATACGATCCAAGATCTTGAAGGGACCCACAAATCTAGGAGATAACTTAGTGCCTTTTCTATAACGGATAGGAATCTTATGAGGACTTACATGAAGAAAGACTTTCATTCCCACCTCAAAACTACAATTTGTCCTCCTCATATATGCATACTTCTTATGTCTATCATGAGCCTCCTAAAGCCTCTGAAAAATTAAGACAACCTGCTACTCCATATCCTATACCAAATACGGCCCAAGAGAAAATTTTTCCTCCAATCTATCCCAACTCAAAGGTGTCCTATGCTCTCTGCCATACAATTACTTAAAAGGAACCACGTCAATCAAACTTTAAAAACTATTGTTGTAGGAAAAATACACCAAATATAAGTACTCCTCCCACCTAAACTGACAGGTCCATGACATACATCTACAATATATCCTCCAATATCAAATTCACTCACAATGTCTATCCGTATTTCTCTGGATGATAAGTTGTACTAAATTTAATACACGTACCAATAACCTGCTGCATGGTAGTCCATAAGTGAGAAGTGTATAAGGGATTGCGGTCACAAATGATCTTCCATAGAATCCTATGCAGTCTGACAATCTCATCAAGGTATACCCACACTACTACACTAGTTGTTTAGGTGGTCTTCATTGGAGAAAAGTGATCCACTTTCATCAATTTCTCCACCATTACCATGATTTCATTGTGGTGGTATCTTGACTTTGGTATCCCTACGATGAAATCCATGGAAATGATATCCCATTTCCACTCAGGTATGGCATGCGGGTAAAGAAGGCTAGTTGGATGCTGATGCTCAGCCTTAACCATTTGACACTCTAAACAATGTGAAAAAAATTGAGCTACATCTCTCTGAATACCTCTCCAATGATAAATATGTCTCAACAAGGCATGCATCTTCTTCACCCCTGGATGGGATGAATAAGGTGCACGATGAGCCTCTATCAAGATATCCTGTCTCAAACCTCCATCTCTAGGAACATATATCTAACCTCTGTGTCTGAGAAGACCATCAGCCTCCAATGAAAAACCATCAAAATTCCCCTCAAGGGGTCTTCGAGACTCAATATTTGATTTGGCTGCAAGGTAGAAGCTGTCGTGAGGAAGCTATTACAAAATCCTAATCCATAAATTTGTACCTACTAAAGTAGCCATATCCAAATGTCTCTGTCTACTCAGAGTGTCTACAACCACATTTTACTTCCCCTTCACATGCTCTATCTCCATGTCATACTCATAAAGAAACTCCATCCAACACCGCTGACGAGCGTTGAGATTGGGTTGCGTGAAGAGGTGGCGAAGACTCAAGTGATCAGTCATGAGTATAAATATTCAGCCAAGAAGGAAATGTCTCCATCAAAGTAATGCATGAATAACTGTCACAAGCTCAAGGTCATGATTTGGATAAGTGAGCTCATAATCCTTGATTTTTTGAGACTCAAAAGCTACAACATGGCCCTCCTACATCAACACACCTCCTAATCCTACCAAAGAAGCATCTGTACAAACGAAGAAATCACCCTGAGGGTCTGGCACAAAAATAATAGGTGTTTTCGTAAGGCATTCCTTCAGTGTCCTGAAGGCCTACTCACATTTATCTGACCAGTTGAACTTCACCCTTTTCTGCTAAAGGGAAGTGATGGGGTGTGCAACCCGAGAGAAGTCCTAAATTAATTTCATGTAGTATCCTTCCAACCCCATGAAACAATGAACCTTGGTCACACTAGTAGGTGTTGGCCAATCCATAATGGCTCTAACCTTGGAAGGATCAACTGTGATACATTCCCCAAAAATGATGTGACCCAAATACTGTACCTCTGACTAAAAGAATACACACTTCTCCAAGTTCCCGTAAAATTGTTACTCACAAAGGCACTGTAGAACCTAACAAATGTACTCCTCATGCTCCTCATGCATGTGAGAAAAGATTAATATGTCATCAAGTAACATGACCACAAAATGGTCTAAAAAGTTCTTGAACACCCCATTCATCAAACTCATGAACACTATAAGGGGCGTTCATCAGACCGAATGGCACCATTGTGAACTCATAGTGGTCATATCTCATGTAGAAAGATGACTTATGGATATATGCCTCTGTAATCCTCAAGTGATGGTATCTTGACTTAAGATATATCTTAGAAAACATTATGTCCCCCTTCATCTAATAAAATAAATCATTGATTCAAGGAAGGGGGTAACAATTTTTATTGTTACTTTGTTCAGCTGATGATATTCCACACATAACCACAAAGATCCGTCCTTCTTCTTCACAAAACTCATTGGTACACCCCAAGGGGATACACTAGGATAGATGAGGGCTTTCTCAATAATTCCCTCAAGATTGTAACTTGAGCTTACATAGCTCAAGTGTGGTCATCCTATAAGGAGTACGCAAGATAGGTTCTACTCCTGGAGCCAAATCAATGTGAAAATCTATATCCCGTGGGAGATTCATCCCAGGCAGCTCACTAAGAAATGCATCCAAGAACTCATGCAAAATGGGGTAATCATCAAGTGAAGATATACTAACCCCATCCTCTGACCTATCATTAACTATAATATCATACAGCGGACAACCCCGTCATGCACACCACTTTAGCTGCATAGCAGAAATAGTGTGAATAGAGACAGGTCTCCTGACTCTTACTGTCACTGACTCCACTCTTGAATCATCTACACAAGATATAATCTTACTATAGCAATCAAATCTTGATCTGTGTGCAGATAACCAATCCATGTTCAAAATAAATCCATAGGAACCCAAAGGAAGGACACGCAGATCCAAGGTCATGGTAAAGGGTCCTAGGTCCACTACACACTCCTTGACTAAGGAGTCAACTGATATCTTGGCTCTAGAAGCCATCTTGACATCCCAATTAAGGCCCTACCTAACTACCACCATCCTGCAATGATCTAATAAATATGGAAAAATAAAAGAATTTGATGAGCCTAAGTCAAATAAAATAGGAATAAAAATACCACCAATGCTACCTATGGTCTCTATCACCATGCCCTGGTGCTCTACCTGGAGGTTCTTGACCACTGCATATCTTATAGCTCCTAGCCATGTCACCAATAGTAGTCTTCGAAGAAGGTTCCTTACCCTGATTAACAGGGTTCTCAGGGCACTCTCTCCAATTATGTCCATGAATGCCACAACCATAATAAGTGCCTAGTCCTCTCCCCTATGCAGATATTCCTCCATGTGGCCCAGTGGTATGTGCTAAAGGACCTAATGAACCCACCATAGACATATGTGGGTGTTGCGGGTGATGTACTCTTGCTAACTTCTCTCAAGGTGGAGTCTGTGTCCTATTGGGCCCCCTAGCTAGATGTCCTATACTACGCCCTCTCTGAGCATTATGGTGCTCTGGAGGTCAAAAGGGTAGTCGATCCTACTGCTACTGCTGCTGAGGAGGTGGACGAGGTCGGAAGGAAAACTGTGTTAAAGTATGTCCACCACGAGGAAGAGGAGATTATCTCCTTGATCTATTGTCCTCTAGCTTCTTTATGCGATGCCTCACTTTTTCATGTTCCTTCTGAGTATTCCCCTTGGTTTCCTCTACAATATAGACATTCTCTATAGATTTTGATAATGTATGTGGGTAATGAATGTGTAATGCCCCACCCAAGTCCAAGTTCAGGCCCCTGATGAACCTGTGAACTCAAACTTGCTCATCTTGTATGTAGTCTATATACTGAAGTAGATCCAAAAACCATCCCTCATACTTTGATACCATCATGGAGGCCTGATGCAGATCATGGAACTCATCGGATTTCTACTGAATGAATCTCCTAGAAATATATCTACTCCTGAAACACTCCTCAAAGAGATCCCAAATAACTATCTCTAAATCCACATGGATCTTCTGCTCCTCCGTCATCCACCATACTCGGGCTACATCTCTAAGAAGGTGGATGGCAACATGAGATTTCATATTTCTAGAACAAGGGCATAGCTTGAAGCATCCGCTCAAGCTAACTAACCATGCCTCAGCCTGAAATCCACTTGTGTCTCTAGAAAAATGAGGTGGGTGCAACTTCAGTATCTCTCTAATGTCATCCACTGCTGATGACTGTCGACCTCTAGGTCTCTCTACATGATCAACTCTCAGCCTAGGGCTCCTAAACCTGTCTCTGTTCCTTGTAGCTCTATCTTTGTGCTCTGTAGGAGGTATCTCATACCTAACTAACTCTGCGTGGGATTTTTATTCCCTATCCTCTACAATGTGACGTAAAGGTGCACGAGCCTCTATGGATGGCTCTCTGTCCTTTCTGCTAGGTCACCCTCCTAAAGATCCTCCGCATATAGCAGCATTAACATCATTTAGTGTCTGCAGTATCTCAGGAAAAATAGCCGCTACCTCCTGATCTGGGGGTGGTAGGTCTAGGTACACGTGTAGGAGCCCCTCGTGTAGTCCGCACCTGCTGCACAGACTAAGATGAGTGTTATTTTATCATCATCTAAGTTGTTGTTTCTATTTTCTATGTTTCCTACGTTTAACAAAATATCATACAATGTTGGGTGTTCTAGGTTTAGAGTTGTGCTAAGTTTATTTGATTTTTAATTTCATGTTATCTAGTGCACCCCGAGGTCCAAGAGTTGAACCCATGACTTTGATACCAAGTGTAACGCCCAAAAAAATTTGCATATGAAACCCAAAACTAAACAAAGGTTATACTAGAAAAATTATGGAATAATTTTTTTTGGTTAATGGGAATGAAAGTGACGGTAAGGGTAACCTTAGGTTTCAAAAGGTCGTCATGAAATAACTTAAATAATATTCTTAAATAGAATAATGAATTTAATATATGATTAGGTTTAAAATATTTCATTCAATTAATCCTAAATTAATTTAAAACATAGGTTTCTAAGGCCATACAATAATTAAAATTAAAGTCCATGACTAAACTAGCTCTTTCATTTACAAAAAACTAATAATTTAATTCTCCAATATAAAAGTGGGTCTAAATTATTAAGCAATTTTATCTAAATTAAATCAAAACAAAAGTAATAAGTTGTTTAACTTTCAAACAACACAAGTGACCCCATTCAAAAGAAGACCCATGTGATTAAATGATATTTCTAACGAACCTCCACCTAACTTTTGTAGGGGAAAATTTGGGCCATTGGATGAAGGGATTTCAAATCAACCCTAAATTTCTTAAGAAAATATTTTTTACTCATCTGTTTCGCACGGAATGTTTCGGCTCTGCAGAATAGACTTGCTTCTATCCTATCATTCCTTTGAGAAACAGATAAGGGTTAGGGCTAGGAGGAATACCTGTTGAATGTTGAGATGGTGTGCGCGTACCGTAGAGAGAGATCAGATCGACTGCGAAGAACTCCTTTTTGTCTTGGAAGGACTACCTGCAAGTAAGAATACAAGACCACCAGATTTTAGTTAGACAACAAATGAGGGATCTGCCTTAGGCCCAGGAAATATAAAAACTTCCTTTTGAAGGTGGTCAGTTCCCCTTTTAATACGATTTAACACAAATGATAATATAGAAAGCTATTGCAAAATCACGATTTAGGTATCTCGTTACAAAGCAATAGAAACTAAACTATCAATAATAAAGCATCACGTTGTTTGTTCGGTTACTGGTCGTTGATACGTTCAGGTTGAGTTATAGGGATAAACCAGGCTGGATTTGGGGTTATTAGGTGGCAAATAGGCGAGCAAAAGGGTTTTGGGGTATAGTCACAGTGACTGACGGCGATCACTGGGTAACCGACCACGGTTAGAGAACCACTGCCGGTATAGGATAATCGACACCGGTAGGGTCAGTAATCTAGGTGCTTCTGGGTAGAGATTGGTTGCAAGGTGATTGTGGGGTTATTGAGATTGGGGGATGGCTGAGGGGAATGATGGGAGGATAGGGAAGACTCAGAGTGTGGTAAAATGGCCTTCTGGGCAATATCAGGGTGTGTGGGTGAAGGTTAAGTGCAGTAGTGGCTGGTAGTAGATCTAGGAATAAACTTATGATTACTATTAATCAACAGGCTCAAGAAAATGGTGCTTAGAAACATATAACATACTACTTACTTGCCCCTGATGCAGATGCAAGTTTCAGGACTGTGATGATGAAGACAGGACCCAAGTTGGATGCAGTTTCCTCTTCTGATGCTCGGATGAGTGTTACTGGGCTCTGGTTATTCAGTTGCAGTCTTGGGCTTGATGTCCTTCTCTGCAATCTCTTCTTGTTTCTTCACTTGTCTCTGCTCGGCCAAGCAAAATCTGGATTCTCTCGATGATTTCTCCTTCTCCCGATCAAATGAAAATCCGATCCTTTGTTTTTGGTTGGAAGTGGTCATTTACAGGGAACCGATGGTGGTTACGCAACCGACGGCGGTCGAGTAGGAACCGGTATCGGTCAGGTCAAAGCAGGCTATTTTTGGTAAAATAGCCAGCTTTCCCTCCTTTTCTTCCGAGGGATTGGTAGCGGGCTTGGTCAAGTCATTATGAAGTTGGTTTTAGGTGCGGATGAGGAGTAATTAGTCATAGGTGTGGAATTGGACCAAGTTATAGGTCTTAATTAGGTTAGTTTAGGGTTAAGACTAGGTCATGATGAGGTGGCGACATGAGGTGGCAAGTATGGTGATGTGGATTTATTAATTATAAGGTAATTAATAAATAATTGTGTAAGGTTTAGGTGATGAGGTTAGGTTGCGAAATGCGATGCGGGTCACAAGGGGTCGTAAGACACAAATTTGGTGTCTACATTAGCCCCTTATTGTTGTGTAGTTTGTTTTGTAAAGCTACACGGACAATAATAAGAAGTGGTTACTCCTATTAAGGGTATAGGTAATCCCCCTCAAATCTATCACAGATTGAGGTAGCGTGAAATCAGGGATAGGGTTGATAAAGGGTAAATGGTGTTGAGATGAGGGTGAGATGGTGGGGTAGGTCCAAAGAAGCAGACGCACGTTGAAATGCAGTAGTGTGACCAGGGTACATGATTTGACTAGCAAACCAGCAATGCATAGGCAAAGGTCGATAGTTTATCCAAACAAGGGTGATATAATCCTGGTATCCAAGGCATAGGAAGTAGCTCCAGGGTATATAACAGGTAAGGTACAGGAACGTTTAGGCATGTTCGGCAGTACCAAATGGTTGGTTTGGTTGAGATAAATGTCACGGTCTAGGTCTAGGCAAAGTTGGTCGACAGATCAAGTCAAGGACCCTAATCATGCTAAAACACGAACAGGTGAGCTGGATTGAACAAAAAGGCTACTGATGGGTGGATAAAAGTGTATGTTGTTGATGTTGGGCGAAGGTATTTAAGTGGTACGGCCTTGGGTCGGGCCAATTGATGAGTTGATGGGCCGTGGGTCGGGCCAAATGGTGGGGTGAGGCCTTGGGTCCCAAATTGGTTGGGTTTGCGGCCTTGGGTCGGGCCAAATGGTTGGTTGATGGCCTTGGGTCGGGCCAGATAGGTTGGTTGCGGCCTTGGGTCGGGCCAAATAGGTTGGTTGCGGCCTTGGGTCGAGCCGAATAGGTTGGTTGGCCTTGGGTCGGCCAAATAGGTTGGTTGCGGCCTTGGGTTGGGCCGAATATGGTTGGTTGCGGCCTTGGGTCGGGCCAAATAGGTTGGTTGCGGCCTTGGGTCGGGCCAAATGGTTAACAAGGGGTGAGGCCTTGGGTTGGGCCAGTGTAAGTGGGTCCAGACAGAACAAGAAGTGAGATCCCAGGCCGTGATAGATGACCTCGAGTATTATAGATAGGTATGGGAAATGGTGACTGTTGCGGATATTTGTTGGAGGCCGTACGGGAACTATATGGTGACAGAGCACATAGCTGAGGAGTTGAGGGGTGTAGAGCGATTGAGGTGGATCGTAGGGCATAGGCCGGGTGAGTACAAGAGGATTCCTCTAGATCACGTGCGGCGATAATTTGGGTTCGTTCAGGATATTCCTATGACATATAGACCATACATGAGGATCGACGCCGAGGCAGCATTCTCACCTCCCCGGCCTACACCTCCAGAAGGGCCAGAAGAGATAGCAGCCGATCGTAGGGTTATGGATGTGGGAACGACGGAGGCCTATAGAGTATGGTGGGTAGCAGAGCTGCGAAGTGCACGTGAGTGCCCTGACATAGCTGTGATTACAGTGGAGAGAGATCGTCTACAGGATTTGGCTCACCAACTTCAAACACAGGTGAATGAGACAATGGGAATGTTAGAGGCTTCATAGTTACGAGTGGAGAGACTGGAGGCAAGATTCCTTCACGCGAGAGGACGTATTCGTATGTTACAGGAGATGTTGGCGGATCAATGGGAGGAACCAATGGCAGTGGCACCTTTGAGGATGGAGAGGCCAGCCGAGAGGCATCGATGATCACGATCACCACCTGATTCGGGAGGAGGTGCAAGGGTCTAAGTGGATTTTATAGAAATATAAGAATAAATAAGGATGCCGACCTGCGAGTCGATGATAGAGAAGATGTATTTGGTTAACATCTAAAATAAAACTAAAGATGTATGTGGTTTTGAGTGATGATAATAATAAGAATGGTTGTGTTTTAAATGTTGTTTTTGTTTGTTTTGAAAAAGGATAAAGAGGAATGTTGGCAAATAGAAATACACAAAAAATATTTATATTGACAACACATGAGAGGGTATGGTAGGGGATGGTCGAGCTAACCTTGGGAGACCCCATGTCTCCTAAGTGCTGCCTACATAGCCCATTGCACAAAGCAAGGAGGGGCCTCAGACTGATGTAGTTCTCCCTTAGGATCAGGGAGAGGTGAATTCAGGCAATTTGGTTGTGGTTAGGCAATTTTGTTGGTTAGTAAAAATTTGATGTTGGTAGGGTAATGTTGTTGGTGTTGGTAGGGTAATGTTGTTGGTGTAGGTATGGGTGAAGCAAAAGTTAGCATACCCAAGTAGTAGGGAATCATGTCCTGATTAAGGTCAACACATAATTCTAGAGCCGAGAAAAAGAGGCAAGAGTGTCCCGTAATTGAGAAGAGCTAAACAAACCCACATATTAATGTAGGATGAGCTTGAATCCCTAGGTACCTTGCATAGGCGAGAAGTCGATAGGTGAAAAGAGTGGTATAATCACAATATATCGGATATACGTCACGTCCCTTGAGTTTTGTTGTTTTGAAAAATGGTGAGGTGAGGTGGTTGATATGGGTGAGGGTGCAGAGAACTTATTATAAGATGATGATTCTGACAAAAGAAAACCAAACCTAAATAGACAAGTCCATGACTCAAAAGTACTTTGAAGTACTGCTTTTATTTTTATTTTTCTGGATATAGACTGATCGATGCGGGAAGTCTACATGGGATATGTATTTTGTTGTTCTTGAGGTCTTCACGAAGCTGATCAATGTGAGAAGCTTCTGATAAAGGCTGACTATGTATAGCTGTCCTTCAAGGGAGCAGTCTATTTATAGTAGCAGATGCGGTGCTTATGTATAGCTGTCCTTCGGGGGAGCAGTCTATATATAATAAGAGCAATAGTTTGGCATATAGCTGTCCTTCAAGGGAGCAGTCTATTGTATAAGTTAGAGGTCTAGATGTCCATTGGGCATGAAGCATCTAGTTTTTTTTTTGTAAGAAGTTTGACTCAAGAAAATCCCATAAGTGTGTAATTAAGAATGTGTCATTTTAATACTTTGAAGTCATGGACTAGACTAAAAAGGGGAAGGCATCTTTTAAGGGGAGATGATAATCAAACCATGTGAGCTTGATTTGATTTTGAGATGTAAGAAACAAAGTGTATGCGGTGGTAAATGAGCTCAAGGGACGAGCGTAAGGTAGATAAGCAGTGATATAACACTAATTTCAACAGTAGAATGGTCGAAGATGCAAGGCATTAAGGGGCTCAGGCTCAGGTTTACCATTAAGCGAAGCTAAATGATAAGTGCCTGATCCATAAGTGTGAGTGATAATGTAAGGCCCAATCCAATTAGGAGCAAATTTTCCACGTTTACTCTTTTCTAGTTTGGTTACATGTTGATTCTCTTTGAGGACAAGATCACCAACCTTAAAAGTGCGCTCATGAAGCCGTTTATCATAAGCACGCTTGATGTGCTTTTCGTAGATTTGAAGGTGATCAAGAGCCGTAAGATGACGCTCGTCAAGAATCTCTAATTGGGCTAACCGCTCTTGGCGGAAATCATCGTTGGTGAGAATATCCTGAAGAGATATTCTGAGGGAGGGTATTTGTACTTCGAGAGGCAAGACAGCCTCGGTACCATATACCAAAGAAAATGGTGTGGCATTAGTGGAGGTACGAATGCTAGTACGATAAGCCCAAAGGGCAAAGGGAATGTGATCATGCCAGTTTCTTCCAGACTCATTGACAACTTTCATGAGGATTTTGGTTAGGGTTTTATTAGAAGATTCAGCCTGACCATTGGCCTGCGGATAGTAGGGTGATGAGAAACTAAGTTTGATACCAAAGTTGTCACAAAGGTCTTGTAACAACTTATTTTTAAAATATTTACCATTATCTGTTATTAGGCGATGAGGAATACCAAAACGACAGATAATGTGATGGTTAACGAATTCGACAATTTTTTCTTTTTTGATTGAAATGAGTGGAATGGCCTCCACCCATTTTGTGTAATATTCGGTTGCTGTGATTATCCAACGGTGACGTTGTGAAGAGGTCGGGTGAATCTCACCAATAAGGTCTAAACCCCATTGTGAGAAAGGCCAAAGATCTCGTGCGACCTGTAGCGGATGGCTAGGAGTATGTTGGAGGTTGGCATGTTGTTGACACATAACACAACGCTTAACATATTTGTAGCATTCGTTATTAAGAGTAGGCCAATAATAACCTAGGTGAAGGATTCGTTTAGCCATGGTAAGGCCACTAAAATGTCCACCACAAATCCCGTCGTGGACTTGTTGGATGGTATAGGTGACCTCCGCGCCGGTTAGACACCGAAGGAGGATGCCATCAAAGCCACATTTATAGAGGAGTCCCCCCATGACAACATAACGAGAAACACTTTTAAGAAAAGCACGTTTGCCGTTACTAGTAAGGTTAGGTGGGAGAACAGAGGTTGTAAGGTAGTCATGAAATTGGTGGTACCAGGTATCCTGTGAATTAGTAGACACAGTATTTATCATACAAACAACTGGGGCTGAGTAGGATGGGGCAAAAAGTTGTTGGACCAAGACGAATATGTCAGAGTCAGTTGGTGAGGCTAGGAATTTGCGAGGCTAAGCAAGCCATAGTATCCGAAAATTTGTTAGTGGAGAGGGGAATGGTCTGGATAGAATAACGAGTAAATGAGGTCAAAAGTGAATCCACGTAATGTTTGTACTTTTGAAGTTCCTCATTCTTACATTGGTAGATGCCCATAACTTGATTGACTACCAATTGAGAGTCGCCAAAAATATTAATAGATTTGACACCTAAGTGTAACGCAACCTGGAGACCCAAAACAAGGGCCTCGTATTCCGCTGTATTATTAGTGCAGGGGAAATCAAGCCGGAATGAAAGAGGCATAGGTTCAGCGTCAAGAGGGATGAGAACAACGCCGGCTCCTCCGCCGCGCTGGCATTTAGATCCATCGAAGAAGAGGGTCATTTGATACGACTCTTCCCTGAGTGAAAGAGTGGCGATGAGTTCGTCAGGGAAATTAAAATTGGTGAATTGTTCCCCAGGTAAAGGGGCCTCCGCAAGTTGGTCTGCAATAGTTTGTCCTTTGATTGACTTCTGTTGTACAAACTCAAGGTCGAGGTCAGCGAGGAGCATAAGCCATCGGGCGATGCGTTGGTTTAGATGTGGTTTGGCATACATATAATGAATGGGGTCCGTGTTGGTGATGAAAAAAGTTTTGTGATTCAGGAGGTAATGTCGGAGTTTGGTGGCTACGAATGATAGGGCTAGGCACAATTTTTCTACATGTGTATACCTAGTCTCGTAATCCACGAGAGTACGACTTATATAATAAACGGCTTGTTCTCGACGTGCCGAGTCCCGATGTGCGAGCATGGCTCCTATAGCATGGTCAGTGGCAGAAAGGTAAAGGTAGAAAGGACGATCATCCTGAGGTGGAATAAGCACGGGTGGCTGCAAGAGATAGGATTTGAGAGCTTCAAAGGCTTGGTGACACTCTTCACTCCATTGAAAGGAAATGTCCTTTTTAAGAAGGTGATGGAAAGGTTGACATCGATCCGAGAGTTGGGAGATGAAACGCCGGATGGATTGAAGTTTACCCTACAAACTACGTAATTGTTTGAGGTTTTTGGGTGGGGGCATTTCTAGGATAGCTTTGACTTTAGATGGATCGACCTCAATGCCACGCAAAGAGACGATAAAGCCAAGAAGTTTTCCCGAAAGAACACCAAAGACACATTTCTTTGGTTGAAGCCGGACTAAATATTGCAACAGGCGATCGAAAATAATGGTTAAAACATCGAGATGTTCACTGCGATGTTTAGATTTGCCAAGAAGATCATCGACATAATCCTCAAGGATAGTGTGCATAATGTCATGAAAAATGTAAGTCATAGCCCGCTGATAGGTAGCACCAGCATTATTAAGGCCAAATGGCATGACACAATAACAGAAGGTTCCCCAAGGAGTTATGAAGGCAGTTTTATGTTGATCGGCCGGGGCTACCAAAATTTGATTGTATCCCGAAAAGCCATCCATGAGAGAAAGCATTTCATGGCCCGCAGTGAGATCAACAAGTTGATCAATACTTGGGAGGGGGAAGTCATCCTTGGGGCAAGCGAGGTTAAGGTCTCGGAAATCCGTGCATATCCGAAGTCCCCCCGTCGCTTTAGTGACAGGTACGATGTTAGAAATCCATTGAGGATAGTCAATAGAACAAGATGAAGGAAACAAAAAGAAGTCGTTGAAGCTCTTCTTTGACCAAGAGGGCGATGCGTGGATGTATCTTTCTCAGTTTTTGTTTGACTGGTTTGGAATCGGGGTTTAGGGTGATGTTATGGACAGCAATGGTAGGATCAATTCCTGGCATGTCAACGTAGGACCAAGCGAAAGCTTGGTTGCGGGTACGGAGAAAGGTAGTAAAGGCGGCTTGTTCTGATGTGTTAAGGGATTGTCCGATCTTCACAATGTGAGGATCCTCCTCTATGTGGATGTTGATTTCTATAGTCGACTCATTCAACATGGTTTGAGTTTCAGATGGTAAGGCGCGTTGAATATAGGAGTCGTCCGCCCCAAGGTAAGTGAAGATGGAGTCGTCATCCTGGCACTCAACAACATTAATCGAAGGTGAATCCTCTTCGATCATGTCTGGATACAGAAGGGGAAGAGAAGATGGATCCTCATTATCGCGTTGATAAGTGAGAGGACCTATGAAGATAGCATTTATGAAAAAAAAAAGGTAGGAGGGATAGATTCAGGGTCTATCGACTCTGTGGGTGATGATGGCAAAGTGGGTGATGATGGTTTGGTAGGGGTGACGTTGTCTTCTTCCAGGATACAACTGACATGAGGTGTCTCCTGTGTAGGTGTTTCAGGAAAACTGAGACCACTGCGATCATTGTGTTTGCGTGTAGTCACGGGAATGAGTGTATGTCGGCCTTGTTCATAAAGACCAAAACCAAAGCCTTTCCAAGCACAACGAGTCAAGAAGGTGAGGGCGAAATGACGATTTGTCAAGTATTGAAAATCGGATTGGAAGGGAACCACACCAAGAGGAGGTTCAGGGGTAATGGAGGATGCGTCAACACCCCCATACGTTAGGTTGGTGCGGCAATGGGGTGGTCCGTAAGAGATTACCTCCCCCATGTGACGGTCGTAGGTGGGATGTGCATGTAACTGTCCGTACTCCTGCGGGGTATGGAAAGAACTAACGTTATATAGGCGGTACTCCCCCAGCGTAAGGTGTTGAAAAACATCTACTAAGGGGTCGGAGGTTGGGATGTTATCTGCGGGAAAGGAAGTAATATTTGTAACGGCAGTTTCATTAGTTGAAGGTGTAGGTGCGTCGGAAGTGGAGGGTGGCTGGGTTGGATGAATGGGTGTCTTGACTGGTACAAGCACATCATTAGGGCGATACAACATATTGCAAGTTTTGAAGGGGGGAGGATCAGCTTTTACGGTGTAGGACTTCCCCTCGTACTCAAATTTTATGCATCTATGTAAGGTGGAGGGAACGCATCCCATAGCCCAGATCCAAGGGCGGCCTAACAACATATTGTATTGGAACTCTCCCTCAAGGACATAGAAGAGTTCGGGTAAAGTACGTGGTCCTACACGAATGTTAAGGATCACGGTGCCTAAAGTAGAAGTAATAGCATCATTGAATGATCGCAACATGATGGGGTTGGCACACATGCAACTAGAAGGGATATTCATTTTTTGGAAGGCTTTTGAAGAGATAATGTTTAGGCTAGCACCCTCATCAATCATATCATGACGTACCTGAATGTCCCAAACATAAGCAGAGATGAAAAGAGCAGGGTCAGGATCTTCGGCACCAAAGTCGATAATTTCATCTTCGGAGAAACTGATAGCAACGGCTTGCTGTACAGAGATAGAAGTGGTTGGGGAGATGGGTTGTTTGGTGGGCGAAGCAATATGATTGGGTGTTAGAATAGAGTTAACAGGCAAGGTTTCATTAGGTAAAACCTCTATCCCTTGAAGGATCTCAACGAGAGCTTGTCGATGAGATTCAGAAGTCTGAATGAGATCATACAATGTCATTTTTACAGGCGATTAGTGAAGCTGTTTGATCATAGTTTGGTGGGCAATGCCATTAGAGATGGGATAGGAGGGTCCGCGAATAACCACTTTAGATGGTGGTGTAATCGGGATGGTGGACGGAGAAAGATATGCCATAGGCATGTTTTCTTTCACTTTCCCATTGTTTTTCTGCCCTCGAGTAGCAACACTAATCATATTGATCTCGTGAATACGAGAGGAGGAAGATGGTAGGGATAGGTCTTGGTTTTCGAGAGGTGGGGCTGTAATAATGATACATCTTGGTGAGGCGGGGACAGGTGGTATAGGAGAGGGAATTGAAGCTAAAGGTCTCTCTCTTCGTAGGTTGTCTTTCTTAACTTTTCTATCTGAGAGAGGTGACGGATGAGGTATGGTTTTCAATGCTTTGCATCCCTCTACGTCATGTCCTAGTGTGCGGTGGTAAGCGCAGATTTTAGATTCATCATAACCTATAGGTCGAGGTTTAGATGGATCATAAGGTCTAAGTGGGGGTAGGGAAATGGTCGCATTCTCCACCAACATAGCAAGGATTTTGGCGTAAGACCCTTTGAGTGGGTCAAAGTCAAAGGAAAATGAGGCTATTGACTAGGTCAATTCTGGTGATGACGTGGTGTGGTTGGTTTGTATGGGGGGTGGTTTAACCAAGGAGTTTTGGTAATGGGTTTTAACTAACCGTGGTTTCTTTGACGTAGAGGCTATGTTTAGCTGGTTGGATGATGAGGCCACAGATGATGTGGTATCAGAAAACAACCACGAAGAAATAGGAGTGACAGAAAAAAAAATCTTTTGATGGTGGAGTTTGTCTATGGTTGATAGGTGGATAGGATACGCGGGATGATGGTGTTGCTACACCCTTGGATTTCTATATGGGTGCAGAAGGCGTAGGTCGCTTTAAAGAAAACGAAAGAGGTATGATATATTGATGTAAGGTAGAGGGATGGGGTCCCAATATGGAAGGTAGGTGTGACGATGATGGTTTTAGTTATGATAGAGGCATAGGTTGAGGAGACTGAGTCTGTCTCCTAATGGTATGGATGGCTTTATTTTTAGATAAATCAAGCCGCTTAGATGGGTGTGTTAGACTAGGTATGGGTGAGGTCCCAAGCATAGGGGAAGATTTGGCTAAGTTAATAGAAGTGGACGAGGTATTTGGTAGAGATGAGGGGGGTGAAGATGAGGACATGGGCATTTTAAGCTTCTGTAAACACTTCGGGTATATGGTGGAGGCATCAGGATCGGTCATTTACATTTGAGTAGAATAGGGGGTACTCAAATGTTCCCATAGAACCTGTCTATCTTCTATGGAATGACATTCCTCATGTGTGAATAGGAAATTTTGTATGCAAGAAAGGTGGGTTGTGATTCCGGTCCACTGTGGGTGTGATACAAGAGGTATATGAAGCACTGTATCAATGGGCGTTAAGAGGTCAACCGGTTGCTGAAAATATTTAGGTGACGAAGGACTAATAGGTAGGAGAGTGTGTTTAAGAGGATCTGTCATGTTTAAAGAATGTGGTGATGTCGGTTTAAGAGGTTGCTCATCTAAGGATGAGAAAAGAAGTGGCGAGCTTTCCTTTTGTATAGCAAGAATGGTAGAAGGAGACGTTTGGGAAATAGATAAGTTAGATAACATCCGTTCACAGTCTTGCAAGGATGTGGTATAAGAAGGCTCATTTGTGAGAAGGGAACTTCTGGGCAGCTAATTCCTTGATGGGTAAAGGAATGGCAAGGATTTCAGTTTGTCTTGATGGTGAGGAAGGGGGTTCGATTTCCTGCGTTAGTGAAGAGGTTTGATTCAGAATTTGTTCGATAGAAGTATTTGGCTGGGAATCGAAGACTGCATGGATCTCATGAACAGTCTCCTCAGCTAAGATATCTTGGTTTAGTTTACTGTTAGAAGAATGATTTGGGAATGGTTTGTTGAATATTTTCAAATTTCGGTTAGCAGGGGCGTTAGGATTATCAAGGGCTATATCCCCCGCATCAAACCATTTCCTGCACTATGTTTTTCAACATCTTGCAGTTCTCATGACTGTGTCCCCTTCACGCGTGGGAAGTTACAGAAGTCATTTTCTTTGTACCAGGAAGGTATGGCGTGAGTGGAATCAAACCCGGAATGAGGTTTAACAGGAGGTAAGGTAATGGCTCCTGCTTTGAGCAATTTTTCCAATATCACACCATATTTTTCTCCCAAGGGAGTGTAGTTGATGGGTTCTGCTTTATACTTATAGGTGGTTTTTGGCGGGGTAGTAGATGGTGGTTGGGATTTGAGCCATCACCGCGTGCACGGCCCCTTTTGATTTCGAAGCAGTCGATGGGTGAGGATTGGTGGTGTTAGGTTTGTTGGTGGAATCTTGGGTTCGGAAAGTGGGGGTTTTGTTGCGCAACCGCAATTTCTCTTCCTCTAAGGCTCGAATCTCTAGTTTTCGAGCCATAGTAAAGGCCTCGTCAAATGTACGGAAAGTTTGAAATTTGGAGGGTAGGAGAGATGTGCTTAGTGTAGGCCCGCGTAAACAGTTCGATAAGTTCGGTTTGAGGCAAGGTATACGTAAGTTGGGTTGATAAGGCCCCGCCATCGTCCAACGAAATCTGCGATAGATTCGTCCTCAAATTGTCGGATGGCATAGAGGTTGGTGATAAATACTTTCTTGGAAATGTTAATGGAGAAATGATCCAAGAAAGATTGAGCTAGCTAGTTAAAAGAGAATATTGAGTGCTGGGTTAAAGCACTGTACCACTCCAAGGCGGGTCCTGATAAGGACATGGGAAAGGTGCGGAGTAGTAAAGCATCGTCGTGAGCAATCAGATAGCAGGCATGTCTAAATGATCACAAGTGTTGTTGAGGGTCCTCCTTACTATTAAAACGGGTAAACTTTGGTAATTCCCATTGAGGAGGATATGAATGAAGGGGGACTGAAGGGTGGATAGGCTCCCGACAAAACTTTCTCATATGTCAAGGCGCTACGACTTCCTGAAACAAAAGCCTCCAAGGTTTTGCATTTTTTCCATCATTTTGTTTAATTAAATCATGTAGTTGGATTGAATGATTGGTGTGGTTGTGGTACAATGGAGGCAAAGTAGCCAAGGGCCACCGCTATATAGACAATGGTGGAGGTATAAATGTTGATAAGGTATGGAGGACGACTGTGTTGAGCAAGCCGAATACGGGATGTCCTATATAAGCTGTTGAGGTTACGAATGTGTGTGAAATTGAAAAAGGTGGGCGGAGCTTGAGAAGGAAAGCTCGTTGTGGATAGGTGGAGAGGAAAGTCATGAAACGGACATCTGCAAAGAGGACGAGAGGTAGGAGCAGTCGGTAATACAATTTGGCCCAGATTAACAGAAGGAAAGCCAATCTGTGCCGTATATGGACCCCTGAAGCTGCTGAGTATGCGACGGACTAAGGATAACGAGGCAAACGAGTGTATCAGTGAGAAGGGCTAAATGACAGCTATACTTTGATAGGCATGCCAATAAGAGTGAACGTCGGCGTGTACGGTCAAGGGGCATGAGACAAATAGTAGCTGTACAACGCATAGGATAGCATCAAGAAATTGCAAATTCGTATTTATCTTCCACAGAAATTTTAGAACCTCGTTCGTGTCCGTAGGATTCCCACAGAATGTGAAGGGGTCTGATTCAGGCAATGGCACAGAGAAAGCATGTAAACCATGGCGGCCGGCTTGCTTTCGGAGTTATAACAACCATGGAAGGTGTCACAGTAGCGGTTTCAATCTATCTAGGAACAGAAAACAGCTCGAATGTGAAACTTGAGTTGCTGATGTTTCAGGAACTGTAAAAAGACAGTAACCAGATTATCGGTCTGCTAACGTATGTCGGTTAGACTATAGCCGGACATCGTCAGTTAACCGTGTCGGGTAAGAAGACTGGTATGAAAAATATAGAATTGCTGATTTGATTGTTAACAACGCTCAGTACATTTATTTTCAAATTGTATCTAAGTAAAGAGATGAGGGGGTGAAGAATGAGGACAATAGGCCATTTTACGCTTCTGTAAACACTTTAGGTATATGGTTAAGAGGCAATAAGGATCGGTTCAGTTGCATTTGAGTAGAACATGGCGTTAACTCAAACGTTCCCATAGAGGACCTTTCTATCTTCTGGGAAATGACAGGTCCTCACGTGTGATTGAATATGACTTTGTATGGAAGAAAGGTGGGTTGTGATTCCGGTCCACTGTGGGGGTGATACAGGGGGTAGATGAGGCACTGTATCGATAGGCGTTAAGAGGTCAATAGGTTGCTGAAAAGATTTAGGTGATGAAGGACTAATAGGTAGGAGGGCGTGTTTGAGAGGATCTGTCATGTTTAAAGAATGTGGTGATGTCGGTTCAAGAGGTTTCTCGTCTAAGGATGACAAAAGAAGTGGTGAGCCTTCCTCTTGTACAGCAAGAATGGTAGAAGGAGATGTTTGGGAAATAGATAAATTAGATAACATCCGCTCACAGTCTTGCAAGGATGTGGTATAAGAAGGCTCATTTGTGAGAAGGGAACTCTGGGTATTTAATTCCTTGATGGGTAAAGGAACGGAAAGGATTTCAGTTTGTCTTGATGGTGAGGAAGGGGGTTCAGTTTCCTGCGTTAGTGAAGAGGTTTGATTCAGAATTTGTTCGATAGAAGTATTTGGCTGGGAATCGAAGACTGCATGGATCTCATGAACAGTCTCCTCAGCTAAGATATCTTGGTTTAGTTTACTGTTAGAAGAATGATTTGGGAATGGTTTGTTGAATATTTTCAAATTTCGGTTAGCAGGGGCGTTAGGATTATCAAGGGCTATATCCCCCGCATCAACCATTTCCTGCACTATGTTTTTCAACATCTTGCAGTTCTCATGACTGTGTCCCTTCACGCGGTGGTGGAAGTTACAGAAGTCATTTTCTTTGTACCAAGAAGGTTATGGCGTGAGTGGAATCAAACCCGGAATGAGGTTTAACAGGAGGGTAAGGTAATGGCTCCTGCTTTGAGCTTTTTTTTCCAATATCACACCATATGTTTCTCCCAAGGGAGTGTAGTTGATGGGTTCTGCTTTATACTTATAGGTGGTTTTTGGCGGGGTAGTAGATGGTGGTTGGGATTTGACCATCACCGCGTGCACGGCCCCTTTTGATTTCGAAGCAGTCGATGGGTGAGGATTGGTGGTGTTAGGTTTGTTGGTGGAATCTTGGGTTCGGAAAGTGGGGTTTTTGTTGCGCAACCGCAATTTCTCTTCCTCTAAGGCTCGAATCTCTAGTTTTCGAGCCATAGTAAAGGCCTCGTCAAATGTACGGAAAGTTTGAATTTGGAGGGTAGGAGAGATGTGCTTAGTGTAGGCCCGCGTAAACAGTTCGATAAGTTCGGTTTGAGGCAAGGTATACGTAAGTTGGTTGATAAGGCCCCGCCATCGTCCAACGAAATCTGCGATAGATTCGTCCTCAAATTGTCGGATGGCATAGAGGTTGGTGATAAATACTTTCTTGGAAATGTTAATGGAGAAATGATCCAAGAAAGATTGAGCTAGCTAGTTAAAAGAGAATATTGAGTGCTGGGTTAAAGCACTGTACCACTCCAAGGCGGGGTCCTGATAAGGACATGGGAAAGGTGCGGAGTAGTAGTAAAGCATCGTCGTGAGCAATCAGATAGCAGGCATGTCTAAATGATCACAAGTGTTGTTGAGGGTCCTCCTTACTATTAAAACGGGTAAACTTTGGTAATTCCCATTGAGGAGGATATGAATGAAGGGGGACTGAAGGGTGGATAGGCTCCCGACAAACTTTCTCATATGTCAAGGCGCTACGACTTCCTGAAACAGAAGCCTCCAGGTTTTGCATTTTGTCCATCATTTGTTTAATTAAATCAGTAGTTGGATGAGATGATGGTGTGGTTGTGGTAAATGGAGGCAAATTAGGCCAAGGGCCACCGCTAGACAATGGTGGGGTTAAATGTTGATAAGGTATGGAGGACGACTGTGTTGAGGCAACCGAATAGGGATGTCCTATATAAGCTGTTGAGGTTACCAGATATGTGTGTGGAAATGAAAAGGTGGGCGGAGCTTGAGAAGGAAAGCTCGTGTGGATAGGTGGCAGAGAGAAAGTCATGAACGGAACAGTCTGCAAGAGAGACGAGGTAGGAGCAGTCGGCGGTAATGACATGTTGGGCCCAAGATTAACCAAAGGAAAGCCAATCTGTGCCGTATGGACCCCTGAAGCTGCTGAGGTAGGCGACGGGACTAAGGATACGGAAGGCAAAGCGGAGTTATCAGGTGGAGAAGGGGCTAAATGAGCAGCTATACTGATAGGCATGCCAATAAGGAGTTGAACGTCGGGTGTACGGTCAAGGGCATGAGACAAATAGTACTGTACAACGCTAGGATTAGCATCCAGAAATTTGGCAAATTCTTTATCTCCCACAGGAATTTTAGGAACCTCGTTGGTGTCCGTAGGATTCCCCACAGAATGTGAAGGGGGTGATTCAGGCAATGGCACAGAGAAAGCATGTGAAACCATGGCGGCGGCTTGCTTTCGAGTGATAACAACCATGGACAGGTGTACACAGTAGGGTTTCAATCTATCAGGAACAGAAACAGACTCAGAATGGTGAAATTGGTAGGTTGCTGGTTTGTCAGGAACTGTAAAAGACAGTAACCGATATCGGTCTGCTAACTGATGTCGGTTAGACTATAGCCGACATCGGTCAGTTAACCGATGTCGGTGTAAGAAGACTGGTATGAGAAAATATAAGAAGCTGCTGATTTGATTGTTAACAACGCTCAGTACATTTATCAAATTGTTCTAAGGTAATCACAGAAGACAGTGTATAACAGAGAAAACAAAACTGAAAACAAACAAGATGCACACGCAAATCCAGAGATTAACCCTAGGTTTAATTTTAATTATTGTGGGCTTATGCCTTTAGACGCGGAATGATGTCAATCCTAAACAAAAGACTTAGGGGAAATGTCAAGTTTGTTTTGGCTTATAAGGTTACCTCAATCGGGCGGAGGAATACCGCGAAAAAGGGGGGATGTTTTGAGCTGTTGTGTTAATTATGAAGTGATTCGGTATGTGTTGTGCAGTGAAAGTAAGATTAATTTCCTTTCAATACCGTGGAAATCACCCCCACGTGTATGACCTGTTACTTAGTCTATGTTCACTAGAATTGAAAACAGCAAGCAAGAATGGAATGCACGTGTTTTAAACCCAAATCGAAAATGATATTCAATGAAGCAGATGAGATGACTTTCACTAATGCGAAACTAGGAAAGCGAGAAAAATTCTTCACTAAATATAACAAAAACAGCAACAATAAGTATGCTTCCTAAAATGAAAACAAGCAAGAGAAACAGAAACCCGAAATGGGTCCCACCGGGCGTGCCAAAATGTTTCGCACGGAATGTTTCGGCTCTGCAGAATAGACTTGCTTCTATCCTATCATTCCTTTGAGAAACAGATAAGGGTTAGGGCTAAGAGGAATACCTGTTGAATGTTGAGATGGTGTGTGCGTACCGTAGAGAAAGATCAGATCGACTGCGAAGAACTCATTTTTGTCTTGGAAGGACTACCTGCAAGTAAGAATACAAGACCACCAGATTTGAATTAGACAATAAATGAGGGATCTACCTTAGGCCCAGGAAATATAAAAAATTCCTTTCGAAGGTGGTCAGTTCCCCTTTTAATACGATTTAACACATGATAATATAGAAAGCTATTGCAAAATCACGATTTAGGTATCTCGTTACAAAGAAATAGAAACTAAACTATCAATAATAAAGCGTCACGTTGTTTGTTCGGTTACTGGTCGTTGATACGTTCAGGTTGAGTTATAGGGATAAACCAGGCTGGATTTGGGGTTGTTAGGTGGCAAATAGGCAAGCAAAAGGTTTTGGGGTATAAGTCACAGTGACCGACGGCGGTCACTGGGTAACCGACCGCGGTTAGATAACCGCTGCCGGTAGAGGATAAACGATACCGGTAGGGTCAGCAATCTAAGTGCTATTGGATAGAAGTTGGTTGCAAGGTGATTGTGGGGTTATTAGGATTGGTGGATGGCTGAGGGGAATGATGGGAGGATAGGGAAGACTCAGAGTGTGGTAAAATGGCCTTCTGGGCAATATTAGGATGTATGGGTGAAGGTTAAGTGCAGTATGTTGCTGGTAGTAGATCTAGGAATAAACTTATGATTACTATTAATCAACAGGCTCAAGAAAATGGTGCTTAGAAACATATAAAACACTACTTACTCGTCCCTGATGCAGATGCAGGTTTCAGGACTGTGATGATGAAGACAGGACCCAAGTTGGATGATCTGATAATCCAAGATGAGTTATCTCCTCTTCTGATGCTCGGATGAGTGTTACTGGGCTCTGGTTATTCAGTTGCAGTCTTGGGCTGGATGTCCTTTTCTGCAAACTCTTCCTGTTTCTTCACTTGTCTCTGCTCGGCCAAGCAAAATCTGGATTCTCTCGATGATTTCTCCTTTTCCCGATCAAATGAAAATCCGATGCTTGTTTTTGGTTGGAAGTGGTCATTTACGGGGAACCGATGGCGGTTACGCAACCGACGGCGGTCGAGTAGGAACCGGTATCGGTCAGGTCAAAGCGGGCTATTTTTGGTAAAATAGCCAGCTTTCCCTCCTTTTCTTCCGAGGGATTGGTTGCGGGCTTGGTCAAATCATTATGACATTGGTTTTAGGTGTGGATGAGGAGTAATTAGTCATAGGTGTGGAATTGGACCAATTTATAGGTCTTAATTAGGTTAGTTTAGGGTTAAGACTAGGTCATGATGAGGTGGCGACATGAGGTGGCAGGTATGGCGATGTGGATTTATTAATTATAAGGTAATTAATAAATAATTGTGTAAGGTTTAGGTGATGAGGTTAGGTTGCGAAATGAGATGTGGGGCACAGGGGGTCGTAAGACACAAATTTGGTGTCTACAATTAAGGGAAGGTGGAAGAGGAGGAATTCATGGATGAGAAGGGTCAATCTTGCGATGGATATACACAACCCAACTCCATCTTATTTTATTTCTTTTTCTATTGCCAATTTAATCCATATTCTAGGGTTATGTATCTGTAATACTACATTGATATCAACATATTTTCATGCATTTAACCTGTAATGGGCAAATGGGTCCTTTCATTTTCATTATAAAATTTGGTTCTCATGATATAAAAAAAGGGTCAAAATTTATTCTAACCCACTTTAATAGCCCATGTACACAAATACACTATCTTAGTGGCCCCATATGTATGTATGTGTGTATGTATGTATGTATGTATATATATATATATACTATATATATATATATATGTAATATCAATAAAATTTGGATTTTAATATCATAATGGAATTTTATATATACATACATACATACATATACATATACATATACATATACATATACATATACATATACATACATACATACATACATACATACATACATATATATATATATATATATATATATATATATATATATATATATATATATATATATATATATATATATATTTATATATATATATATATATATATATATATATTCAAGACAAAAAAAAATGAAATAGGGTCGCGGTAAGTCTAACGTGGAGCTGCGTTAAAGATTTAGGTTCGGCTCCAATAAAATCCCTAACAATGATTACTTATGGAAGCCTTTTTATTGGGGGTTTCCTTGCACTAATCTCTTCATATTGTTCATTTGAGTTTTGTAGGTTGAATGATGGGGTAAGGAGGCGGAGGGGTATCCGGACCCCACCCCCTATCCCAATAGAAGATGGGATGGAGGTTTTTGGTCCAATGATCCCTGCAACCCATTCCAAGGATACTAAAACCAATCCTCATGTCTGCTTAGGCTCTCACCGAACACAAAAATTTAATTTATTTTTTTATAATGTTTGTAGTTTCCATATTGTTTGTTTTTGTATAATTAACTACCATAATTTCTTGGTTCATGGGTACTATATCTTACCAATAATAATAATATAATATTTTGATTTAGTTATACTATTAACTTAATCCAATGTATATTGTTGGTTCTATTTTAAAATGCCCAATAGGGGTTGTGTGATGGTTTAAATGGCCACAGTTATGGCCTTTACTACTGGTAAAGTCTCCACCCGCCCCCCACTTTTTTTATTAATAATATTACTATATTAATAATTTGTAAAGGAGCGCTCAAGTTCATTTCCCCTTTTTAGTGAAAGAGAACACTAGTTAGTAAATGTTATAAAAAAAAATTTAGGTTAGCCTAATGAAATTTACTAAACGAGTGTTATATTTAAATAGGAAATTCTATATAATTTATTATTCATTTATATAGTTATTTGTATCTCCTCTTTTTTTGTGTGTTTAAATTCCATCCAAGACCAAGTTGATAAGATAAAAACCAAATATTAGATACACAACTCATTCCTCAAAATGAAAATAGGAAAGGGATGCTTTCATTTAATCTAAGGATTTTCAACTACTCCCCCTCAACTAGCTTAATAATACATTTATAGTTTACACCTTCAATTTACGCTCTTTTAAGGAAAACAAAATAATCATTCCATTTCACAAAGCAAGAACAAACCAACAAAATACTTATTTATTTCAAAATGATGTCTTATCAACTTTAGAATATTTTAAGGAATGAAAGTATGCATATTTAAAAACAACAATGAAACTACATAACTTAAAATAAATGTATATCCATTACAACTATATTCAAATATTCCATTCTTGAGGACAATATAAATCTTGATAAAAAAAATTCACAAAACTACACATATAAAATTTTAATTTTCTCAATCCACACTCTTAAAAGAGTTTACAAGATAAAATTATTTCCTGAGAATACAACAACTTTATCACAAACTTACAATTTTACAATAGATCCACTCAAAGTGGGAAGTATAAATTTGAGTGACATACAACAAAAGGGCTTGCCACAAGGCCAAATTATAAGTCTTCAATATGTATGTCTTCATCACAATGGTAGCTTCAACTCTAGCTTTCTTCAAACTTCATGATAGGGTCACAAAACAAGGGGGAGTAGGCAACACTCTCCACCCAACTAAGGAACCATGAGGAGCATTGAGCAACAATGATAACTTTCAACAAAGTGCATTCGCAACAAACATACATACAAGACATTCAACTCAACCAAGATCACATATCCAACAAGTTTACACATACAAAAGAATGGAAAGGTTTGAGGATCAAACCAAATACAAAAATGGTTATAGGAGACCACCTCCTTATGCCTCCCAAGTGAAGTGGGAGTCTTATCTTAAGCCTCAAAGTGCATAAAATATTCATACAAAATCCTTATCTCTCCCTTGCAAGCATGCAAAAAAACCATGATTTTATTTTCACTACCCATAGGTAAGACTCCCATTCACACTCCCACCAAATTCTTACCTCAAAAAAATCCATTTTCCCTCCCGAATGGTCTGATAAAACCTTCTCCTACACTCAACTAAGGGCTACTACCCAGCCAACACACAAACATCTTCACAAGACAAAACAAACAATTTTACAAGCACAAAATTGCATACAAATAAGAAAAATAATATAATGGAAGAAGTGGAGAGCCTACCTCTCCATCAAGTTCCAAGAAAATTCCACAAGCCTCTTCAAATCTAAGCCAAGAAATTTCCAAGCACTCTAAAAGGCTCCAATTCCAAAAGTGCACAAGAAGAGAAAGAACGAGTAACCCCCATTCCAACCAAAATTCACCAACAAATAAAAATGGAATGTGAGGATCATGAGGTGGCTCCACATAGGATACCACTTCATCATTCCTCCATCCCCACAATCGAGTCAGCACACCAAGACCAAGAACATCAATGCACATGCAAGGACTATGACAACACACATGGCTCAAAACCTACACACTATGATTTCAAGGGACATAATAAATTGGGGTAGAAAGAAAGTGTAATAATTTTTTTTCTTTTGCACTCAAAAATGGACAAAGAAGTAAAAAATAAGCTTTCCAACCCATAGGTAGGGTTGCTGGGTCAATTTAAGAGGCATGCGACAAGCCTTGCTTGCCCCATAAGCCTCCAAAAATTCCCCCAAAGTCAAAATATGAATTTTTAAGTTGGGGTGGAGTAAAACACTCACAAATCAAAATAAATTTTACTTACAACAAGGACTACCAAATATCATCATAACTATTTGTAACATCCTTAATTTGGTTAACTAAAAATAAGAAGGGTTAAGCTTAATTAACACACATTTACAACTTGATAATAAAGTGAGAAAACTCCAAATTTTAAAATATGTAAAACATAAATAAGCACATATAAAAATTAAAGAAAGGGACACAATTCACCCCATGGCCACACATGTGAAGTCACCCCCTATGGGATACCTCTAAACTAGACAAGAAAAACACCACACTAAACAACATTACAAAAGTTGTCAAATTTGGCCTTGTTCTTCAACACCCAACATCCTTCCGTGGTTGGTCCCATATCCCCTTTGATGTATGTGATAAAATTCCTGCACACAAAAAAATACCTCTCTAGCCTTTCATCCATATTAACAACATCAAGACAATATACATATAAAATTAATATTCATCATTTGACATTATAAAATTATAGTATCCATCAATATATCAAAATCTAACCCTAACTTCCATGAGAATACAATTATACTCCAACATCCCAAAACATAACATGTTAGTATAAATTCACATCATGAAAATGAACATATATTAAAATGTCTAACATCACTATCTAGTGCGTCATAATAAAACGTAAACATGATAATGCCAATAATCAAAATTTCAATATAATCTATCATCTACTAATCAATGTATCAAAATCAAAATGTCTGAACATCAGTCCAATAGTATCAATATAAAGATGAAACATTGTCAAAGAGGAGTGGGCACTACATTCGCCTCCCATTAGACTCGAATTCCTCTTGGAAGTCACTGGAATAGATGAGGGAAATGAGATCACAAAATAGTGGAACCCTCCCAAGTGGCTGTAGTATTTTCATAACTATCCCACTGGAACCACACCTGGTTAATCTCGTAGCCTCAAAGTCCAAGGGTCTTGCGCTCTATGATGCACATGGGATCGAATGAAACCTACCTTTTCTCCTGCACCTACAATGCGGTCCAATCCAAAAAATGAGAGGGATATGAAATATATCTCCTAAGTACAGATACATGAAATACATCATGCATACGAGACAAGTTGGGTGGCAATGCTGGATAATAGGCTAAGAGACCGATACACTCCAAGATCTCGAATGTAACCACAAATACAAGAGATAACTTAGACCCTTTTCCATAAGGGATAGGACTCTTATGAGGCCTGACATGAAGAAATACCTTCGTGCCCACCTCAAAACTATGATCTGACCTCCTCATATCTGCATGCTTCTTGTGTCTATCCTAAGACTCCTGAAGCCTCTGAAAAATCAAGACAACATGCTGCTCCATATCATGTACCAAATCCAGCTCAAGTGAAACCCTATCCTCCAATCTATCCCAACTAAAAGGTTTCCTGCACTCTCTGCCATACAATTCCTTAAAAGGAGCCATGCCAATCGAACTATAAAAACTATTGTAGAAAACTTTACCAAATATAAGTACTACTCCCACCTAGATTGTTGGTCCATGAAATTCATTTGCAACATATCCTCCAAGATCCGATTCACTCACTCTGTCTGTCCATCAGTCTCTGGATGATAAGTTGTACTGAAGTTTATACTCGTACCAAGAACCTGCTACATGGTAGTCCATGTTGGTACCCAAATTCATTCTCCCTTAGAAGCTGAGCAACATCACAGGTTTGATAGGAAGCTTAGAGACAAGCAGAGCATGTAGTGTGTCATTTTGTAGCCGGGGATGAAATGCAGCTTGCTCTTTATCACTCAGATGTGAAGAAATGGGTAGCACCCTCAAGAGGATTTGACCTATCCTCACTACTTTATGGATGTGCCTTTCAACCAGGGTGAGAGGACCCTTTTGTAGCCTATTTTTTATGGAGGATATGGATATGTCCTTCCTTGTGAAGTATTAAGAAGACCTTGAAGAAAATATGATCAATGCAATAAAACCTAACTCTCACGAGTTGTCACTCCAGATAATGGAGATATTTTCTAGGCAAGGTTCAAACTACTAAAGAAAATTAAAACATGATTGTTTCTGAATGTTTTAGTAGTAAAAATTATGCATTTGTATACATACATGACAAACAGTGGTAGTATGGGTATGATTAATTGTTTGTGAATGAATTTTGGAGGGAGGTGAAGTAGGATAAAGTTGATTATACCAAATCTTTGAGAACTTTTACAAAAATAGAAATCTTGAACAGTAGAATGCTTTCAAAGTAGCTAGGGTGTTCCTTTAACCAGAATATGTGCTCCAATGGAGGCCCAGATTAGAATGTTTCACACAAACTTCAAGGATCCAAAATGAAGGCCTAAATTGGAAAACTTAACCAAACATTATCAATCTCTGTTTCATCACGCCTAAGATACCCTCAAAATCTAACAAACAATCTTATAGTCATGTTGGGAGTCACAACGATTTTAAATTTGTTTATTTCACTATCAAATGAAACCTCTTCTGATAAATGAAATTGAAAATTCCACCAAACTCTCACAAGGATAAGATCTTGTGTGATTCACATAGATTTCAAGTAAGAATGCAATGGGAACAATAAAAACTACTTACATACATTCAGAAACGAAGCAAACACAAGTTTTTCCCAAGAATAACACAGATTAACTCAAGTTTGGTTAAATTTATCAGCAAGGGAAAGTTTCTCGAACAATATCAGAGCTTTTCAATCTCTATACACTCGCAACCACCTTGACATGATCAAATGTAACACAAAGGATAAAAAGGATTCTTCAGATAGTTTCTCAGAAAGACGGGCTCTATAAAGATTTTCTCTTAGGAAATCAGTTTCTCATTCCTAATACTTCTAAGTTGAAAAAATCCCAACCCCTTTTATGACAACATCATGCCTATTTATAACGTTTTACAACAAAGCCTTTCCCCCCCAAAAATACAAACATTGAATGTACCAGTGCTCACTATGATGCTGATCGTGATTCCTAGAATCAGATCTATAAAAAAAATTTAGGTGCTCGAGGGGTGGATCTCTTCGAATATTTCCTGCATTCAACTCCTTCTGGAAGATCATTTTTCACTCTACTCGCCAACCACTTCCACCCCTACTCTGTCAAATCTGGTTCTTTGCGTGCTTGAGAAGGAAAAACAGAAGATCAGATCGAGCCTAGAGGTCAGATCTCATCTTAATGGAAAAAGACATCCCAAGATCTTCCTCACCAAACATAGATATCAAATTTATTGCCCTTTCTTGTTTGGCGTGTAAGAAATATCAAGAAATCATGAAAGATCACATCTTCAGGAGCTCTGGAGTGAAAATGGTAGAAAAATTAGATAGAGATGCACAACAGCTGTTGATTTTTATGTTTAATTTAGACTGTCCACGTGGGAGATCCAATTTTTTAGAGCGGCTTGCTGGTTCCCCTTTTCCTTTTACAACTTTTGGAAAAATGTAAAGTTTTCACATTTTTCTCCGCACCTCTGCCCTTGAGAAATGAGCCTGACACGTGTCAATAGGTGGGTCCCAAAGGAATTGCAACCAAATTCTGCTATTTCACCTCTTTTTTGGAAAAGTTAAAATTTTCCAAGTTTTCCCCGCAGCTCCATCCTTGAGAAATGAGCCTGACACGTGTCCCAATGTGGGTCCCATAAGAACCATGCTTCCATTTTAACTTTTAACTCCTTTTTCCATAAAAGGAAATTTTTCCAATTTTCCTCTGAAGGTCTGCACCTCTGTCGTTGAATGGAGCAAGCTTTGACCTTTCTCCATCGAGCCCGTGGGTTATTTTGATGATTTTAGTCATTTGAATATCAAGGGGCAAAAATCTAAGTTGCCCCCAATGGCCCGCCTCCCCACCTTTTGAAATTTTCAAAGCCAACTTTGACCTCCTTCTTGTTGGGCTTACGGGCCATTTTGAGATTTTAATCCTTTTGATGACAAGAGGAAAAAATTGAAGTTACCTCCGATGGTCCACTTCCCCACCCCTTTGACTTTTCAAACTTCCACGTGTCACTATGGTGCATCTTGAGATAGTCCCCAAAATTTGAGACCTTGAATGAGCATAGGCTCGCCACGTGTCCCAGGTCTTTTAGGAAGTTGTTGAAAAACTAAGGAAAGAAAACATGGTGGAAACCTCCACATGTCACTATGGCACAACTACAAGAGCCTTATAAGGCTTCAAAATGATTTATTGGAGGCGTGCATCCATTTTGGAATTTTACTCCATTTTTCCAAAAGGGAAAAATATCCAACTTGCCTTCGAAGGCCCACATCTCCGCCTTTATCTTTGCCACGTGTCCTCCTACGGGGTCAAAGTATGACTTTTTCCCTGCCACTTAAAATTTGCATTAATCAAAGCCTAGAGGGGCCAAGGCACTGTTTGAATTTTTTTTCCAAATTAGCCAAAAATGAAAATTTGAGAAAACTAACCTATCATGCCCCATCCAATTAGAATAATCCACATAAGCACCAAAAGAACAAATCATATTTTAGTGAAGCTACGGGACCAAATTTGTATTTTTGCCAAAAAAGCAAAAAGTGATAAGTTAAAGCATTTTCCCTCCATCCCCTGACCAAAAAAAAGAATCCACGTGAATGTTGAATGCTAAGGAATAACTTTGACAGAAAAAAGACACCCGTCAAATTGTAAAAAACATAGAAATTCACCACTCATGCCCAGAACCCAACTTTTTGTTTAGGATGAAATTTTTTCGAAACAAAACCAAGTGAATCATGGTTCTGAGAATCTTTCGACCATGGATTTGGATTTTCAAAGGCATACAAATATAAATTGATCATTCTTGAGCTTCCATGGTCGAGGAAAAATAGGAAAAAATGAAAAATCCCACGGATTTTGAAGAAATTAGGGTAAAAATAGGGAAAACTCAAAGCCTTCTTTAAGGAGAGACATGAAAATAGATTTTGCAAAACATTCGAGGCATTCAAATGGGGGTAAAAGCTTTCAGAACACCCACATCGAGAGACAAAATGTTTCAGAACATGCAGACATAGGAAAATTAGGGCAAAATGGTGAGAGATCAAAACGAGCACCAACATCGGCTCCGACTCGGGGATGGGAACTCCCTGCGAGTGCCACAAGAACAAAGGTAAACCAAGTGCCAAAATATCCATTGGGAAAAGGATTCAGCTTGTAGAGCACAAAACCAGAACTATCCCCCAAAAAGAACCGAGAAACTAGCAAAAAAAAGCCACCAGGGGCCAGAACAAACAAAAAACACAAAAATCAAAGAACAAACCAAAAAACTATACACTGTGCAGATGATGTTCACCTTGATTCTGGGGAATCAATCCAAGAAATGTTTCAAATTCCTATCATTAATAGGTAATTTGAGCAATTCCCCATCCAATTCCTTCAGGAAGAAGGTATGTTCACCAATTCTAATATCAATGGAGTAAGGGCTCATCCATAAAGCGTCAAATTTTCCATGCTTGCCCTTATCTTCATGCCTGCTATCCCATAGTAGCACAAGATCTCCAACATTGAAGGCTCTTTGGGTTACCTTCTTGTCAAACAACTTCTTCAACTTCTCCCTAAACTTTACATGCCTTTTGTGGGATGCCCTCCTTTCTTCATCAAGTTTGACAATCTGGTTAATGCGGGAATCATATGGACTTACCCCTTGATCTTCTAGTTGTTGCAAGAACTGATATGAATATAATTACATATGCAGGGGCAGAAGGGCCTGAGTTCCATACAAAAACTCAAATGGACTCTTTCCAGTTGCCCTTTTAACACTAATGTGGTCCTCTTAGACAACAAATTTCAACTACTCACCCCATTTTCTCTTGTTCAGCTCCAAGGTTCTTCTGATAATCTTCAGTAAATTTTTATTACTGGACTCATCTTGTCCATTTCCCTGGGGATTTTAATTAGAAGCATATGTCAAATTAATGCCATATTCTCTGTACATTGCCAGCAAGGGTTTAGCTCTGAAGCGCATGGCATTGTCAGCAACAATTTTGACTAGCACCCCAAACCTGTAGATGATATGGTTCAGCATGAAGTCCATGACAATTTGGTGTGTTTCCCTTTTGGTGGGGATTGCCTCCAACCACTTGGTGAAGTAATCTACGGATACAAGAATCCAATTGAAGGGTCTAAAAACTCACCAATGAAATCCATTACCCATTTCTTGAATGGAGCTTCAATTGATACAGGCTGCAAAGGAAGGGAGGTTGAAGCTTTCAGTCTACCAAAGAAGCGCTGACAACTCTCACATCTTCTAACCAAAAGAATTACATCCTTGAATAGATTTGGCCACAAATAACCAGCCGTCAGGATCTTGTGTGATGTGACCCTTCCATAAAAATTCCCCCCAAAAACTCCTCCATGGAGATCAACAATTATTTTGGGGGCTTCATCTTCAGTAATACACCTTAATAGGACTCTCTCAGGGTTCTTCCAAGCTAACCCATAATCAGTAATGACATATTTCTGGTAAGCCAACTTAAGGGCCTTTTTCTAGTTCTTACTAAAATACTTAGGGTAGTTTAATGTCTGAGATAAAAAATCACATCCTTGTACCACTCAGAATTCATTAGTTTTTCAAAGACATCTACCCTTTCTTCTCCTACCTAATTGACCTCAACAGTTTGCGAGTTTCTCTCAGCCATAAGCTTAACCAAGCCCAAACCTCTCACCAACTTCATGGTTTGGATATCCATGTCATATTCTTGCAACTTTTTCACCCATCTTCACCTTTTGCTTGAGACATCCATCTCTTATAAGATGTATTTCACCATGGTGTGGGGAACATAAGCAGCAATCTTAGAACTCAAAATGTAAGGCCTGAAAAACTTTGTTGCTTTTACCAAGAAAAATTCTTGTTTCTCCATAATGGTGTATTTCAGCTTAGCCCCCTACAATGTCTTACTAAAAAAGGCAATTGGCCTCTCAGCCCCTTCATCATATTTTTTCAATAGGACAGATGCAATAGTGTTCTCTGAGGCAAAAGAGAATAGTTGAAAGGGGTTTTTATAATCTGGAGCTGCTAGAACATGTGCATGCCTTAGTGCCTCTTTAATCCCATTGAAATCCTGAATGACATCCTTATCCCAATTGATGACCTGGTCCTTCTTTAACATGGAAGTGATTGGAATGGTCAACTCAGCAAATTTTAATATAAATCTTCTGATGAAGTTTATCTACCCAAAGAAGCACTGAATTCATTTCTTCGGTTCTTGGGATTGGAACCTTATTGATGGCCTCTACCCTTTCTGGATCAATCATTACCCCCTCTTGTGAGACAATGTGACCAAGCGATTTTTCCTTTTACACTCCAAAATGGCACTTCTTTGGATTGAGTGAAATGCCATATTCTCTACATCTTATCAACATCTTTTTCAAGTGCACCAAGTGATCACTTCTCTTTCTGGAGAAAACAGTTACATCATCTTGGTAGACATAAATAAAATCATTGATGTAACTAGCAAAAACAACATCCATTACTTTATATGAAAAGTTGCTCCAGCATTCATCAAACCAAAGGGCATCTTGGCATATACATAAGTCCCCCAAGGGGTGGTAAAGGCTTTTTTATTTCTTTATGATTCCTTTACCACAACTTGGTTTATAACCAGAGAAACCATCCAGGGTAGAAATTAGCTCGAGAACTAGTCACTAGCTGTAGCATGTTTTTCCATGTTTGGTAAAGGATAATTATCGTTCATTGATGCTCTATTCATATTACTATAAATCCACACATAGCTTGATGTCACCATTCTTCTTTCTTATTAGTACTATTTTTGTAACCCAAGAAGAATACCTGGTAGGCTAAATAATCCCTCCATCCCTCAATTTCCTCAGTTCCTCTTGCATCTTAAGAGATAGGACCAGATTGATTGGGCCTTTGTTTCTTCATGAATTCTTTTACATTGGATTCCAAGGGAATCTCATGTTGATAACAGATCCTCTTTGTATGCCTTCAACTCATAATGAGTCCAAGGCATGAAGTTTTGATACCTTTTTAACAATTGGATGTAGGACTTCTTCTCCTACTTTCTAAGACTTCTGCCCAACCAAAATCTTCCTTGGTTTCTCCTTTGTGCCAAGGTCATGCTCCTCAATATCCCTTAAGGCTGCCATGCATCTGTTAATAATGCGATAAACACTATCAAAATTGGACTCAAGAGAAACCAGACCCTCTGGGAATGATATTGGTCTTAAGTTGAATGATGTCTTTTCCAAATAAGGTTTCTTTATCCTCTGCTACACACACCATTGGCTCCCAATCAATATTTTGATTAGCAAAATCTCCTTTATTTTGTATAAATCTTCTGACCTAAGAATCATCATCAAAAACTTGCCAATGCTTAGTATTTTCAAGATACATATGGCCTTGTTAATACCTCAACATTAGATTCACAATATGGGGACACTGCACAATTATCAAACTGAGATCCTAATACTGGAATTTTGTCTGCAAAATCATTGAACTTCCTACCATGATGCACAATGTTGAATGAAACAAACATCTCAATGAAATTCCAAACTACATGCTTGTATTCTTTCATTCGCTGATTTTTTGTGGCATACAATTTTCTGACTTACTTTACAATTAATTCTGAATCTCCCTTGACAATGATGTCTTTAACACCATATTTCCAAGAAATCCTCAGACTTAACAAAAATGCCTCATACCCAACAATGTTATTAGTGTACTCAAAGTTGAGTTTGAAGGAAAATAAAAAATCTTCTTGGCCTGGAGAGATCAGAACAACACCAACACCATTTCTGAACTTGGAAAAATCTCCATCAAATAATAAAGTCCATGGAAATCCTACCTGTTCAAGAAACTTGCATTCTTCAATCTTGTTCTCTTTTCCATCAGCAAATTCTACAAAGTTATCAGCATCAACACTTGTTTACAAAACTTCATAAGATGCATTGTTGGGATCTTCAATAAGGTGTAACATCTTATTTTCCCCATACAAATTAACAAGGTTTCCCTCAATTGGGATGGTGGCATAGGAAATATCCATTTGAACACTCCCACCAACACTTGCAACCCATTTTTATAGATAACAACATGCCCCACTTGGCTAAGCAATCAACAATAACTACATAAAGCTTCAAATTCCTTCCTAGATAGGCATCAAGTTGTACCACCAGACCCTTCACACATCCCTTCACTAGAACCTCTCTTGAATCCATGGTAGTAAACTTCCCATATGTTGTTGTTACTTTTATGTTCATCTCATTCATGGCCTCTAGAGGCATAACATTGCAGGATGCCCCTGAGTCAAACATACAGTTTTATAGTAATCTATCTTTAATGATCAGAGTGGTGAAGAATGGATCCACATTTAGCTGAGAGTCTACCAAGGATGTCCCCAAATAAACCTCAGGTGGTTAATCTAGATCTTCTGATGTTGGTGGTGCTTCTAGTTATTTAATGACTGACAGAGTCTCCACAGTGTTTATGTTTCTACCTAGGGAAGTATTCTCCTCTTTCAGTATGAAATAATCCAATGCCCTCTTCTTGTTCTCAGGGATCCTAAGCAACTCAACAATTGGAACTAATATATTGATCTGACTCAATACTTGGGCAATATCATAAGGGACAAAATTTGGCAAGGCAACATTGGAAGGTAGGTTGACAGACTCATTAGACGGCACATGATGTTTGATAGCTTGGGCATGAGGTGGGGTATGATTTTTTTTTGGGACAGCAAGGCCCTTAGTAGATGCTTCTTTCTTAAGAGCCTCTTTAGGAAAATTTGAAAGAAATGGAGTTTTTGGCTTGGCTTGAGGACCTGTCCCTTTGACAACCATTCTTCTTGTGTTGTGTTCTTTGTCTTGAGCCATAACAACATTCATCAAAAATTTCCTGTCCTCCTCAGATGGGATGCCTCCATAATACATCTTTATCATTAAAGCCCTCAAATATTCAAATTTGTTAATGGGAAATTCAAAATCTTGTACAATATCAACTTCTAAAGTATGAGAGGGTGGAATAATAGGTACCTAGTGGATGTAATCCCAACAATCAGCAACAATTCTATCACTTATTACCTTTGTTGAAGTTTCCCCTTGTTGTGATCTCGTGGAGCAACTCATCATGCAAACAACATGATCATTTTCATCATCTACTTCTTCTTCTTCCTGCTGAGCTTCCTCACATGGAGGATGGGGCATGAAACATCTGTCACACCAATCAATGGCATATGTCTCCTCCACAATAGCAACTCTGGCAGCCAAAGGATCGGGTACCATTCTATTTTCCCTGGCCTGGGACTACCTATTTCCAAATCCAACAGGTCCCTTTCCTCTATCATCAGATCTTTGGTGATTTGTAAACCTGTCTTGGCCCTGTTGCTTGTGTTGACCTTGCGAACTCTATATAATCCCTTTTTATACCCAAGCTAATGTGTGTGATATTTCTTTGACAACCGCTGCCAAAGTTTTCACAACTTCCTCTAAATCAGCAGCCTTACTTGTTTGAGGCTTTTCCGGGTTAATTAGTTTTACGCCCTCCTTTTTGGAGGCTTTCTAATTGCCTTGATGTTGTTCTATATTTGCAGAGCCATAATGAAGGCCTACCTCAAATTAGTAGGGTTTTTGTCCCTCAAGTAGTAAGCAACTTTTTTATCAAATGCATCTGAATATTTGATCAAACATGATTCATCACATGACCTTAAGATAACAAGCAATCTCCTCAAGGTCTTGTTAAAACTTGTGTTGAAATTGTGTGCATGAGTTATTTTAAACTAATTATAATATGAATAAAAGACTAACACCTAAATAGCCTTAATTAGAAAGAGTTAAACAAAATAATTAGCACCATCATGATAAGAATTAAACAAGGGTTAGATGCTAAACCTTCATCAATAAAACTTAAAAAACTAACAGTGTTAAAACATCTAAAATCCTCTATTCTCTAACAAAAAATAAATGAAATGGACCTAGGTAGGCTCCATGGCTATCAAAAATGGTTGTTCTATTGGTGTTCCAAGAACCTAGGAATGAAGACTTGTCAAAGTTGGGCTACAAGACCCTTTTTACACCTCTGATATGACCTAAGCACTTAGGAAAGAGGCTTAAATCTCCAAGATGATGAACTCTCAAGAAAAAAAAAGGAAAAATCTTAGTCTATTTTGTTATATCCTTTACATTTGCTTTCTCAAATATTTTAAGCATAGGTATATAGGTAGAAGGAGGGATCCTTATATAGCCCAATGGATAAAGGAAACACTTTATCCCTTTGCATGTGGGATAAAGGTAAAACATGATTAGGAATGGATAAGGTTGCTTTATAAAAGTTAACCTTACTTTAGAAGGGTTTAATTTATGCTTAGCAAGTCATGGGAGTTGGGGGTGTTTTAATTAATCAAAGGTGATTAACTAATAGGTAGATGTAACCTTATAGAAGATAATTAGAGGAATATTAGTATGATTTAGGCTATTATAAGGGGATTAAATCAATTAAATATTTATTTATTAGTTAAATGCAAAGGAAAGGTAATTAATTACTAATAATTAATTAGTCTAGGTAGATGGGGTGATTTATTAACGGAAGGTCCTTAATTAGGGTATTTGTTGGATAGGTGACTTAATTAATTAGATTAGTGTAATTAATTAATGATGATATGAGGGAAAATGAACGTTATTGACAATATGTCATCAATTTTCTAGAAGATAGATAATTAGCACAATTTAAATATTTAAATTGCTTGAGAATAATTATGGGTGTCTACATTTGCCCCTCTTTGGGGTGGTGTAAGTGACGCCACTTAAAAGATAGTAGACGGAAGAAATTTTGAAGGGATAAAAGAAAAATTAGTAGGAAGGAGAGATTTCCCCTCGAGTGGCGATAGGGTGATGAAGGAAGATGATTGACGATCGAAAAAGGTAAGAGATAGATAGGAAGAATGGGAAGGTGCAGGATGCCCTGGTAAGATAGAAGACTAGGGGTGAGAAAAAAGTGATGCAGAAGAAATATGGAGGAGGGGAGAGAACAGAGTAGCCTCTAGCCACTGTGTATTGGAACAATTTTGATGTCATCATATTTCCATAAGAGCTACGTCATTGGTCCTTATGAAAAATATAAGCATACAACAAAGGTAGAATGACATGAAAAGCCATACTACGAAAAATTGTCCATTGCTGAAAATACCAACTCCATGCAACATACAAAATGTAATGTAATGCTAGAAAGTGAAATATGCCTAACTCCATGCAACATACAAAATGAAATGAAATACGAGAAAGTAAACAAGATAAACTAACAAAGAAACATAATATAATGTTTTTATTATCGAGCTTCATTTACAACCTATGCAAATTAACGAAAAGGGTTGATGATGGTGCCCCAAGAAAGGATACATGCGAGGGGAATAATAGAGGACACTTGGGTTTGATGTAAAAATCAATTTTCCCTATGAAACAGTACCAGACAACTCATTGTGCCCCAGAGTAAAGATGAAGTAAGTAGCCTAGATTGTTTTGATGGAGGTTGATCAAGATGATCCGCAAGTCACACACATGAACAAGTGAGAACCAAAGAGCGATGTTTTGTAGGATATTTTCAATTTTTATAAGTTTTCTGAAACATATTTGAATTTTTTTAAGGATTTTTCTAACATATTTGAATGTTTTTGTTGATTTTGATAGTTTTATGAAACTATGTATAGGAAGACAAGGAAGCATGGATTACCTTAGTGATAGATGGGATTTACTAGGGCATAAGGCCACGTGCGTACCGGAAAGGTGAAGATGCAAAAATGCCCCAATGATTAGGTGCGATTATTCAAAGGTAAACTCTTCACAAGTAGAAGTGGGACCCAAGGCCATTATAGATAGGTTCAACATGATGATGATCATAAACTAATGAAATGATAGGAAGAAGCAAGGATGCCCCCAACGTAAGTTAGCCTAAAAGCACATGATAGAAAGGAAGGAGAAGATTATTTTTGTGAAAGGTGACAAACATGTCCAAAAACATGGCAAACAAGTAATCTTATACACATGGATGTTCTGAATGAAGTAGAAGAATGATGTGAATGATATGAATGTAGCTTAGAAGCCTCACGATGAAGAAGTGATTAAGCAAAGGCAAAAATCGTAAGATGAGATATGGACTAGAGTAAGAGTCTAAAAAAGATCCAAAACGAGACACTTGGTAACATACTAATCCTACCTACTCATAGAGATCAAGTGTGTGCACGTGGATTTTATTACCTTTTGAAGTGAAGATTTAATAGACAACAAGTGAAAAGACCCTATCCAATGTGTAGGAATAATTTATTGTGAAAGGTAATTTTGTGAATGGATGGTGAAAGGATAGTTGTACATTACTCCACTGCCAGTTAGGTGTCCATATCCCTGACAGAAATGGATTTGATTCTAATCATAACATTGCTCTACTACCAGTCAGGAGACCATAGCCCCGATAGATATTATTGAAAATACCCCAAGAGAGAGTAATATATCAATTTGCTTTTGCTTTATAGCTTTTAGCTTTTGATTTTTGATTGTTTTGCTTTCTAAAAACTTATTTTAGCTCTCTTGTTTGACAAGGGGTTAAGAAATGCTGATGGGTTGATGGAAGGAGGTGGAAGTGCTTACGATGATGACATTGGATAGTGTCGAAAAATATGTCCGAAAGTTCTTTGTAACAATTTTATTAGATGTTGAATGTGATAGGATCTCTAAGAGGTCAGTCATTCTTTAATTTACCAAGGTGATAAAAGACTAGTGTCAAACGAATACCATAGAGATAAATGTCACAAAATGCATGTGAATAAGCTAACCAAAATATCACCGAAGGGATGAAAATGGTAGGAAGAATTGCAGAAGAATATCAAGGAAGGGAAGAAAGAAATATCCATGTGTACGCAATACCTGATTGCAATGTTTGATCTTTGAACCTTTGATTTTTGTTGTGTTTTCTCAATGTTTTTTTTGTATTTTTGAATTGTTTTTATTTTTATATTTTTGACAGTTTTAAAAGGTTGGAACTAACAAATTCACTATGTGTGGTAAGATCCAACAACAATGTTTGCGACTTCCTTGATAAGGGAGACTAGATGTGCTTTTTTATCAAGAGTCATGTTTTCCCCTATCTCAATGATCGTGGTGAGCTCACACTCAACTAAGGACTGTGATTTATCTTGAAATATGGATTTTGTATGTCGGAGATTGAGTTCCCTATCTAGAGGTTTATGCACTTTGCGTCATACTTGATGGTTATGTTGATGTGCATTCTTGAATCGTGCTTGATTTACAACTTTGAGATTGTTCAAGTTGTTGGGGGATTTTGAGGTCTTGGAAGTTTTGACTTGAGCTTGATAATGAACCCGTTTGGGTTTCTTATAAGCTGACTTGTGACTTTTCTGACCTCAAGAAGGAGAAGAAAGTGAATGTTTACGATTGATGATAGGAAAGAGAGAAATGATGGTGGGATTTCCCCAGTCATAAGTAGAAGAATGATGTGATTGATGAAAAGGATATGGTTCAAGGATTGAAGAAGATGGGCTACTAGGAGGTGAGACATAGATACAAGATGAAGGGCTACTAGGATGTGGCCCAATAATAGAAGAAGAAGGGCTACTAGGACGTGACCCATAGATAGAAGATGAAAGGCTACTAGGATGTGGCCGAAGAATAGAAGAAGGGCTACTAGGACGTGACCCATAGATGTAAGATGATGGACTACTAAGATGTGGACCAAGAATAGAAGATGATGGACTACCCGAGGGTGATCCATACATAGAAGATAAGGGGCTAGTTGGACGTGCCCCAAGAATAGAGGATAGTGGACTACTCGAAAATGTCCCACATGTAGCAGAGAGAGGGGTACTAGAAGGTGACCCACACCTAGATGAAGATGAAGGGATACTTGGTGTTGGCCCCATAATAGATTGTGATTGAGGAATTATGATAGACAAAGAGCTATTGGGTGATGAGAAGATAGGCCATGGATCAATGCAAGACCAAGGAGTTTCATCACATAATGAATAATGTGAAGATGGAAGAATAAGAGTAGGGTCAAGTTACATGACCTGAGGCTCTTCCTTCATTTCTTGATAAAAGGAATAAATATTTTCCTCACAATATGCAAACACATCAAAATCTAAAGAGAATTCTCTCTCGTAATCTACTAAAGGAATATCTTCATATGCCCCTATAAATGCTCTGATTATTTCTTCATTCTGAAAGAGATCAATCGGTATGATTTGTCAATCAACCACCAGGGGTTGATTGGAAGAAATATATCCAATTGGTGTAGAAGACTTAGAAGATTTTTGATGATGATTGATAGAAGAAAATGATGTGGGGGATGAAGAAGAAGTGTAGCTAGATGTCTCAGGAGTAGAATAAGGTGGTGTGGACCTACCTATACAATGGTATGTCATATGTAAAATAGTAGGATTAATTCCAAAGTCTATAGATTGTGATGCATGGGTTGATTCAGATGTTTGTCTCGAAGGACTTTGAGTCACACAAATCTTCAAAGGAGGAAGACTTATTGGGGGTGATTTATGAAGAAGGTCCTGCAAAGAACAGGAGGACTATGATTCAAGAATCTCATCAGATGAATAATAACAAGGGTTCTGTAAAGAAAGAGATGACCACAATTCAAGAATTGTATTAGATGTTTTATTGGAGGGATTTAGAGTCGCACGTATCTTCAAAGGAAGAAGACGTCGTCGAGACGACTAATAAAAGAGGTCCTTCAAAGAAAGGGAGGACCGCGACATAGGAGTAATATTAAATGTATGATGAAGAGGTTCCTACAAAGATAGGGAGGACCATGACATAGGAGTCACATTAGATGACTTAGGAGTCAAATTAGATGAATCTGAATAGTAGTTTGGATCTAAATCATCAGAAGAATTAGAGGAAATATTTGGATTGGAATCCTAAGAAGAAGAGGAAATGTTTGGATTAGAATTAGAAGAAGAGTGGGGAGAACTCGAATAATAATTTGGATCAGAAGCATTCAAATCATAGCACTGACTATGAGATGAAGGTGGGGAACGATTTTCCCATATGGGATCTCTAGCACGGAGAACCAAACCTGGTTTATTTGTAATGGGAATCTTTTGATTTGAATTGCTAAACCTAGGTTCCATATTTTTGTAAGTATGGGGAACCGCACGATAGTCAGTCATTTTTGGTGTTGTTTTAAGCACAAATGTCTAGATCTAGATAGTGTGATGGAAATCCTTCAAAGGGAAGGAAGTGACATGTCAATTTAGGTAGTATAAGGAAAACTAGCTAGACATTGTGTAAGTATGGAGATGCATGCGTGATTTTCTAAAGAAGTTCTAAGGAAAATAGACATCGTGACGAAGTAATCTCGATGAGATCGAGAGGGATTGTCCTAGAAAATAAGTTTTCTGAATGAATAATGATAAGGAATAATCATGAAAGTGTGAAACACAAAGCCAATCAACAAGGTAATACACCATATGAAAATGTGATGCAAAGATGATCAACACAATGTAAATATTTACGTCAAGCTCGAAATTAACAAGGCGTAAATATTAACAAAGGGTAGATGTGAATCCCAATCAAAGGATACCACAACAAGTTTAACAACCAACAAGGCCTAACTGTTAAAGGGTGAGGTTTACAAATGTAAGCTACGTAACCACACCAATTGGACACGTCTATCAAGCTTCGCAAAGAAGTGAGATATTAGTGTCAAAGTGGTATCGAAATGACACAAACAAAGTAAGTGACACCTTTCAATATTTTGGACAATGTTTGAAATCAAACTAAGTCAAAGTATAAGAAGGATGTGTTAAAATGTGGGTAGCTTAATGCCACAATATGGACACTTAGATCATGTTTACGAGAAATGTGACATAAGTATCTTAAATATTTCGGGACAATGCAAATGAGGTAACATGTCAAAGGGAGATAAAATGATGAATCATTCCTAACTATGATGAGGATCCTAACGTGGGTATCAAGATCACAAATTCTACCAATGATATAAATATGTCTCCACACACTTTAGACATTTAATTAACCTAGCCGCAAACATGGATGGGCGTAAATGGAGAAAAAAGTGGCAGAAATAATCGATTGGTAACACAGAGGTAGTCACCCTTCTTTTGATAAAAAAAGTGTAAAAACAATGTGAAGGAAGTAGATCAAAATGGGGATGAAAAATGCTGGCATCACTTCGATAGAATTTCACCTTACCTTAGGGTAAGTGATAAATTAAGCGAAAGTAACACATAGCACGTTTTGTGATGCAAAGATGGCTCACAACTCATCACTGTTTTGAAATGATCAAAGTGGGTTCTAGCCAAAGAATATCTTTCTGGGTGGTTCTCTCGTCCTAGGTGTTACAAAATTATCCATGAGCGGGATGATTTACCCAAATAGTCTCAACTATCATGGGAGTATCTCAACTTTTCCCCTTCAAGCACAGTGGGAAGTAAATGCATCCATCGTGTACTTAAAAGGGTTGTGTAGGGACAACTTGTAACGCTATCTCACAAAGGAATCACTAGTCAGATAGGTAGTGCGGAGCACTTCCCGTTTAATCCACAAGGTTTCCTCTTGCATGGACTACTTTGGGGTTCCTGGAACCACCCCCATTGTTATAGCTTAAGGTGTTATGCCAAAGGGGTTATGTTCCAGTTGAGCGGAGAGAGACATACCCTTTTCCGAAACCTGCAATACAGTGTTTTGAATATGATATTTTTTTATCTTATTTAATTTGGTGTGTTTTACTTGAACACCTTTTGGAAACTTGTATAACAATTGTATTAATTTTTTTTGACTTCATTTTGATTCCTCATTTCTTTGACAAGTGTTTTTAAGTCCTGCACTCAAGCGTTAGTAGTTCTCCAAGAAAATCACATTATTTAAAAGAGGATTAAGAGTTGCTTTTGATTCTCAAGATCATCCAAGGATGCAAGAGAAGAGCATACACAACAAATAATCAAACTAAAAAGTAAAGAAAAGATTTGCAACCAATAAACCATACAAAAATCATGATAAATGTTCTTTCCCTTAAACCAAAATTAAAAGATGAAGTTTCTAATTTACCAAATGTTATAAAATGAAGAATAAAGTTGCTTTTGATTCTCAAGATCACCCTAAGGTCCAAGAGAAGAGCATAAAAAAACTTTATCCCAACTATATATAAATGGAAAACTTCAAATCAAAGAACCATTGAAAAATTCTTTTTAAAAGGTTCATTCCCTTAAGCAAAATGAATAATCAAATTTCCAAGTTTAATCCCAATGTTAGAAAGATAGAGATGAAAATTGTTTTTGATTCTCAAGATCACCAAAAGGTTCAAGAGAAGATCATACACACACTTTGGTCTAAATTTAGTAAGCATGGAAATACAACATTCATCAAAACATTAGACATGTTAGAAAATGACAAGTTTTAAACTAACAAAAACACGTGTAATTTCTATAAGTATAAATCCCTAATTTATGTTTTCATTACATAGTTAACTTCATTACCTTTCCAATGCAAAAATAATGGAGTGATTTTGAGTTCAGGAGAAAAATTTATGGCCTTCGGAAGATGGGTTACGCATATGCTCTTATACTCACGGGTATGCACTTGACATGCACTCAAAAAATGTCAAAAAAAAGGTCCCTTAATCTACAAAATGGTCAAATTTTTCCAACCAAGATTCACTTTTGACAACAACCCATCACATTAATATATGAATAGAAGACTCAACGCTATCAAAAACTAATCTACATGCTCAAGAATTTAAAATTTTCAAGAAATTGACAAAACTAGCATGTAAAATGTTGAAAAAGTAAGCTCTAAAAATGAAAACATGATGAAATCTTGAAATTTTCTCACCAAGATTTAATTTTGATAGCAACCCACCACATTAATACATTAATATAGAAATATAAGACTAAGCACTATCAAACACTAACCTACATGCTCAAGAATTTAAATTTTTCAAGAAACTGACAAAACTAGCATGTAGAATGTTGAAAAAGTAAGCTCCAAAAATGAAAACATGGAGAAATATTGAAATTTTCCCATTAGTTTCAATTTTGACAGCAATTCACCTCCTTTATACATATAAGGAAGACTCAACACATTCAAACTCAACAAAACAAGTTAGATCAACATGTGTAAAAGAGGGTTAATAACCAAAAATGAAACTTAACTACAAAAACATGAAATTAAGTGCAAAGGACAATGGAGTAAGTCCCACCAGGCCTGCCAAATGTGTGCAAGAGTTGTTTTAAACTAATTCTAATATGAATAAAAGACTAACACCTAAATATTCTTAATTAGCAAGAGTTAAACAAACTACTTAGCACCATCATGATAAGAATTAAACAAGGGTTAGATGCTAAACATTCATCAATAAAACTTTGAAACTAAAAATTTTAAAACATCTAAAATCCTCTATTATCTAACAACAAATAAATGAAATGGACCTAGGTAGGCTCCATGGCTATCAAAAATCATTGTTCTATTGGTGTTCCAAGAACCTAGGAATGAGGGCTTGTCAAAGTTGGGCTACAAAACCCTTTTGACACCTTCCATATGACCTAAGCAATTAGTAAAGAGGCTTAAATCTTCAAGATGATGAAATCTCAAGAAAACAAAATGCAAGCTCTTAGTCTATTTTGCTATATGCTCTGCATTTGCTTTCTCATAGAGTTTAGGTGTGTGTATAAAGTTAGAAGGAGGGCTCCTTATAAAGCCCAATGGATAAAGGAAACACTTCATCCCTTTGCATGTGGGATAAAGGTAAAACATGATTAGGAATGGATAAGGTTTATGTATAAAAGGTAACTTTACTTTAGAAGGGTTTAATTTATGCTTAGCAAGTCATGAGAGTTGGGGGGTGTTTTAATTAATCAAAGGTGATTAACTAATAGGTAGATGTAAGCTTATAGAAATTAATTAGAGGAATATTGGTACAATTAGGCTATTATAAGGGCATTAAATCAATTAAATATTGATTTATTGGTTAAATAGAAGGGAGAGCTAATTAATTAATAATAATTAATTATTCTAGATAGAAGGGGTGAATAATTAACGGAAGATCATTAATCAGGATGTTAGTTGGATAGGTGACTTAATCAATTAGCGTATTGTAATTAATTAATGACAATAAGAGGGAATATGAGCGTTTATTGATTATATGTCACCAATTTGCAAGAAGATGAATAATTAGCATAATTTATGTATTTAAATTGCTCAGGCATACTTATGGGTGTCTACAGAAATCATGTATTGACTCATTAGGATTCTTCTTGATGTTTTCAAATTTTGATAGAATAAACCTAGGGTCAGTTCTATCATCATATTGCAATCTAAATGCATTGTTCATTTCTATCCAAGAATAAATGGAATTATCTGGCAAAGCTTTATACCAGTCCCTTGCATCCTCTTCCAAAGTATGGATAAATAATTTGATATATAGATCTTTATGTTCAATCTCAAATTCTTCCATCATATTGATAAAAAGCTGTAAATGTTGATCACAAGTTATGGCATTATTTCCTTGGAACTTTGGTAATCTATTTCTTACATCCTAGGGAACTGCATTTGGGTAACTAGCCATCCCTGTAAAATTTATATGACCAAATGTGTTTACAACAAATGGAGGTATAGGTGGGGGTAGGGCCATGTTGTTTTGAGGAGGTGACCCTAGAGGGGAGAAAATTTGATAAGGGGCAGAGGGTCTTTGAAACAGAGGGGTATAAATTTCAAAATGGATATCCCCTAAAGGCCTTGTTTCTTGGAAAACCCTATCAATTTCTGAAAAGACAGGGGTAGAATGAGAAGTAAAATTTTCAAAATCAAATGAAGGCCCCTATCCAGTTGGAGAATTAAATTCCACAAAGAGGCAACTTGATTTAGAAGCACTTGAACAACAATGTTCAATGATAGGTCGATCAGTTTCATCAATGGAGATCCCTTTTCTTGTCTGCTGATCTCTAACAACTCTCCAAGCTTTCCTTCCTTCTGAATTTGATTTTCCTATCTCTGGAAATAGTGTCCTAGTAGGATCCCTAGCAAAGAAAGACCTTCTTCCTTCCAACTTTGCAAAGGTCAGTAACAAATCTCACTTGACAGAGGTTAAGACACTAGTATTCATTAAGAATCAGATCAACAGGGAGTCACCACTAAGGATTTCCACCTTAGTTGTGCAAATGCACTAAAATATGATCTGTCAAATGTCTATCAACACTAGAAACTAGAAATGGAAAGACTCTAACAATTCTTTACCCAGATTTATCAATGAAAGCTAGTGCACTAGGTGTGGAAACTGAAAGAATTTCACACAACACTTGGAGCATATAAGAAGTGTTTTACCAGGGTCTGAATATGAACTTGAATCACTATGTCACTAGCAATGGAACCAGTAAAGTGTTGGTACCCAAATTGATTGTCCCTCAGAAGTTGAGCAGCATCACATGTTTGACAGGAATCTTAGAAACAAGAAGAGCATGTAGTGTGTCATTTTGTAGCCGGGGATGAAATGTAACTTGATTTTGGTCACTCAGATGTGGAGAAATGGGTAGCACCCTCAACAGGATTTGACCTATCCTCACTACTTTATGGTTACGCCTTTCAACTAGGGTGAGAGGACCCTTTTATAGCCTGTTGTTTACGGAGGAGATGGAGATGTCCTTCCTTATGAAGTATTAATAAGACCTTTGATCAATGCAACAAAACCTAACTCTCATGAGTTATCACTCTAGATAATGGAGATATTTTCTAGGCAAGGTTCAGGCCACTAAAGACACCAAAAATCTGATTGTTTCTGCATGTTTTGGTAGTAAAAATTATGCATTTGTATACATACATGATAAACATGGGTAGTACGGGTATGATTAATTTTTTTTGAATGAATTTTGGTGGGAGGTGAAGAAGGATAAAGTTTATTATACCAAATATTTGAGAAATTTTACAAAAATGGAAAGCTCCAATAGAAAAATGCTTTCAGAGTAGCTAGGGTGTTCCTTTAACCAGAATATGTGCTCCAATGGAGGCCTAGATCAGCACCTTTCACACAAACTTCAAGGATCCAAAATGAAGGCTCAAATTGGAAAAATTAATTAAACATTATCAATCTTTGTTTCATCATGCCTAAGATACCCTCAAAGGCTAACAAACAATCTTATAGTCATGCTAGGAGTCACAATGATTTTAAATTTTTTTATTTCACTATCAAATGAAAGCTCTTCTGATAAATGAAATTGCAAATGCCGCCAAACTACCACAAGGATAAGATATTGTGTGATTCACACAAATTTCAATGTAAGAATGCAATGGGAACAAGAAAAACTACTTGCAGACATTCAGAAGCGAAGCAAACACAAATTTTTCCCAAGAATAACATAGATTAACTCAAGTTTGGTTAAATTTATCAGCAGGGGAAAGTTTCTCAAACAATATCAGAGCTTTTCAATGGATGTACACTTCTAACCACATTGACATGATCAAATGTAACACAAAGGAGATAAACAGGTTTCTTCAAATAGTTTCTCAGAAAGACGGGATCTATCAATCTTTTCTCTTAGGAAATTAGTTTATCACTCCTAATACTTCGAAGTTTACAAAATACCAACCCATTTTACAGAAACATAATTCCTAGTTATAAATTTTTACAAAAAATCCGTTTCACCCCAAAAATCCAAAAATTAAATGCACCAGTGCTCGCCATGTTACCAATCGCTATTCCTAGAATCAGATCTGTAAAACATTGTCAAGTGCTCGAGGGGTGGATCTCTTTGAATATCTCCCACATTCAACTCCTTCTTCTGGTAGATAACTTCTCCCTCTACTTGCCAACCACTTCTACCCCTAATCTATCAAACCTGGTTCTTTGCGTTCTCAGGAAGGAAAAACAAAAGATCAAATCAAGCCCAAAGGTTAGATCTCATATTAATGGAAAAATACATCCCCAGATATTCCTCACCAAAGTTAGATATAAAATTTATTCCCCTTCCTTGTTTGGCGTGCAAGAAATATCTAGAAATAATGAAAACTCGCATCTCAAGGAGCTCTGGAGTGAAAATGGCAGAAAAATCAGATACAGATGCACAACAGCCATTGATTTCTATTTTGATTTTGGATTGTCCATGCGGGAGATCCAATTTTTTAGAGTGGGCTTGCAAGTTCCACTTTTCATTTTTTAATTTTTAGAAAAATCTAAAATTTTCACATTTTGATCCGCACCTCCGCCCTTGAGAAATGAGCCTAACATGTGTCCTAAGGTGGGTCCCAAAGGAACAATGGCCAAATTCTTCCATTTCACCTCTTTTTTAGAAAAGGGAAAATTTTCTAAGTTTTCCCCGCAGCTCCGTCCTTGAGAAACTAGACTGACACATGTCCCAATGTGGGTCCCATTGAAACCATGCTTCCTTTATCACTTTTAACTCTTTTTTCCATAAAAGGAAAATCCTCCAATTTTCCTCCGAAGGTCCTCACCTCCGCCGTTGAATAGAGAAAGCTTTGACCTTTCTCCATCGGGCTTGCGAATTATTTTGATTATTATAGTCATTTGAATATCAAGGGGTGAAAATCCAAGTTTCCCCCAATGGCCCACCTCCCTGCCTTTTGACATTTTCAACGCCAACTTTGACCTCCTTCTTGTCGGGCTTGTGGTCCATTTTGAGATTTTAATCCTTTTGATGACAAGAGGTAAAAATACAAGTTGCCTTTGATGATCCGCTTTCCCACCCCTTTGACTTTTCAAACTACCACGTGTCATTATGGCACATCTTGAGATGGTCCCCAAAATTTGAGACCTTGAATGAGCACGGGCTCACCACGTGTCCCAGGCCTTTTAGGAAGTTGTTGAAAAAAATAAGGAAAGAAAACCTGGGGGAAACCTCCATGTGTCGCTATGACGTAACTTCAAGAACCTTATAAGACTTCAAAATGATTTGGCGAGGGTGCTGGTCCATTTTAGAATTTTACTCCATTTTTCCAAAAGGGAAAAATATCTAACTTGCCTCTGAAAGCCCACATCTCTGCCTTTATCTCTGTCACGTGTCCTCCTATGGGGTAAAAGTAGGAATTTTTCCCTACTACTTAAAATTTGCTTTAATCAAATCGTGGCGGGGCCACGGGGCATGGTCAATTTTTTTCCAATGTAGCCAAAAATAAAAAGTTGAGAAAAACAACCCGCCGTGCCCCATCCAATTAGAAGAAGCCACGTAAGCACCAAAAGAACCGATCAGATTTTAGTAGAGATATGGGACCAAATTTTCCTTTTCGCCAAAAAAAGTAAAAAATGATAAGTTAAAACATTTTCCCACCATCCCTTAGCAAACCAAAAAGAATCCATGTTACCGCCGAACACTGAGGAATAACTTTGACAGGAAAAAGACACCGTCAGACCGTCAAAAACATAGAAATTCACCACTCACCTCAAAACACAACTTTTCGTTAAGGATGAAATTTTTTTGAAACAAAACCAAGTGAATCATGGTTCTAAGCATCTTTCGACGATGGATTTGGATTTTAAAAGGAATACAAATATAAATTAATCATTCTCAAGATTCCATGGTCAAGGAAAAACAGGAAAAATGGCAAAGCCCACGGATTTTCAAGAAATTAGGGCAAAAATAGGGAAAACTCAGAGACTTCTTCAAGGAGGGACAAGAAAATTGATTTTACAAACAACTCGAGGAATTCAAATGGAGGTAAAATATTTTAGAACACCCACATCGAGAGACAAAATGTTTCAGAACATGTAGACAAATAAAAATTAGGGCAAAATGGTGAGAGACCAAAATGAGCACCAACAGTCTAGAAGTGAGAAGTGTATAATGGATCACAGTCATAAATGATCTTCCATAGAATCCCATGTAGTCTGACAATATCATCAAGGTATACCTGCACTACTGCACTAACTGTATAGGTGGTCTTCACTGGAGAAAAGTGATCCCCATTCATCAATTTATCCACCGTGACCATGATGGCATTACGGTGGTATCTCGACATCGGTAGCCCTATGATGAAATCCATGGAAATGATATCCCATTTCCACTCCAAAATGGCATGCAGGTAGAAAAGGCCAGCTAGATGCTGATGCTCACTGTAAGGAAATTGATCTACATCTCTCAGAAGACCTCTCCAATGATAAAGTTGTCTCAATGTGGCGTGCATCTTCTTCACCCCTGGATGGGCTAAATAAGGTGCATGATGAGCCTCTGCCAAGATATCCTGTCTCAAGCCTCCATCTCTCGAAACATATATTCAACCTCTATGTATGTGAAGACCATCTTCCTCCAAAGAGAATCCATAAAAATTCCCCTCAAGGGGTCTATGAGACTCAATCTCTGATTTGGCTGTAAGGTAGAAGTTGTCATGAGGAAGCTGGTACAAGATCATGCTCTGAAAATCTATACTCACTGAGGTAGGCATAGCCAAATGTCTTCATCTAATCAGGGAATATGAAACCACATTATCCTTCCCCTTCACATGCTCTATCTCCATATCAGATTCATAAAGAAACTCCATCCAACGCCACTGACGAGCATTGAGATTAGGATGCGTGAAGAGGTGGTGAAGTATCAAGTGATTAGTCCTGAGTATAAATTTCGAGCCAAGAAGGAAGTGTATCCATAGAACCAAGGCATGAATAACTGATGTAGGCTTAAGCTTATGAGTTAGATAATTGAGCTGATAATGCTTGAGTTTGTGAGACTCAAAAGCTACAACATGACCCTCCTGCATCAACACATCTCCTAACCCTGCCAAAGAAGCGTCTATGCAAATGAAGAATTCACCATGAGGGTCTGACACTACAAAAATAGGTTTTTTCACAAGGTATTACTTTTGTTTCGTGAAGGCTTTCTCACATTTATAGATAACAAGAAGAAATTGTTACTTTTCCACTGAAGGGAAGTGATGGGGTACGCAAGCTAAGAGAAGTGCTGAAAACATCTACTGTAGTTTCCTGCCAACCCCATAAAACTACGGACCTTGGTCACACTAGTAGGTGTTGGCCAGTCCATAATGGATCTAATCTTGGAAGGATCAACTGCGATACCTTCCTCAGAAATGAAGTGACCCAAATACTGCACCTTTGACTGAAAGAATGCACACTTCTCCAGGTTCCCGTAAAGCTACTGCTCACGAAGAAACTGCAAAACCTGATGAAGGTGATCCTCATGCGTATGTGAGAAGATCAATATTTCATCAAGAAACACAAGTACAAAATGATCTAAAAAATTCCTAAACACCCCGTTCATCAAACTCATGAACACTTCAGGGGCATTCATAAGACCGAATAGAACCACTGTGAACTCATAGTGGCCATATCTTGTGTGGAAAGATGACTTGTGGATATCTTCCTCTGTGATCCTCAGTTGATGGTATCCTGAACTAAGATATATCTTAGAAAATATTGTTTCCCCCTTCATGTGATCAAACAAATCATCAATGTGAGGAAGGGGGTAATGATTCTTGAACATTACTTTGTTCAGTTGACGATAGTCCACACACAGCCACAGGGATCCATCCTTCTTCAAAAAAAAATCACTGGTGCACACCAAGGGGATACACTAGGATGGATTAGGCATTTCTCAAGAAGGCCCTCAAGTTGCAAATTGAGCTCACACAACTTAGGTGTGGTCATCCTAAAAGGAGCATGCAAGATAGGTTCCTCTTCTAGAACCAAATTAATGTGAAAATCTATCTCACGTTGGGGAGGAATCCCTGGCAGCTCACTAGGAAACACATCCAAGAAGTCTTGCGAAATGGGGTGATCATCAAGTGAAGGTCCACTAATCCCATCCTATGACCTATCAATAACTATAATAGCATACAATTAACAACCCCGTCATGCACACCACTTCAGTTGCATAGCAGAAATAGTGCAGATAGAGATGGGTCTCCTAACTCCTACTATCAATGACTCCACACCCAAATCATCTGCACAAGATATGATATTATTGTAGCAATCAACTCTGGCTCCATGTGTAGACAACCAATACCTATCCAAAATCAATCGAGAGGAACCCAAAGGAAGGACACGTAGATCCAAGGTCGTTGTAAAGGGTCCTAGGTCCACTACGCACTCCTTTACTAAGGAGTTAACTAAGATATTAGATCTAGAAACCATCTCGACATCCCAATTAAGGCCCTACCTAACTGCTGCAAGGCTTCAATGCTCTACTAAAGATGGCAAAATGAAAGAATCTGATGAACCTGAGTCAAATTAAAATAGGAATTCAAATACCATAAATGCTACCTGTGGTCTCTATCACCATGCCCTGGTGGTTCTTGACCGCTGCATATATTCTGTGGCTCCAAGCCATGTCACCAAAAGTAGGCTCAAAAACAGGTGCCTTACCCTGATTAACAGGGTTCTAAGGGCATTCTCTCTAATGATGTCCACAAATTTCGTAACCATAACAAGTGCCTAGTCCTCTCCTCTGTGCAAATAGTCCCCCAGGTGGCTCTATTCCACATAGCTCTATTTTTGTGCTCCCTAGGAGGTGTCTAATGCCTAACCAATTTAGAGTGGCATTTTTCTTCCCTATCGTCTGAAATGTGACACAAAGGTACACAAGCCTGTATTGATTGATCTTTTTCCTATCTTCTAGGTCTCCCTCCTAAATATCCTCCGCATATGGCGGCATTAACATCCTTTAGTGTCTGCAGTATCTCACAAAAAATAGCCACTACCGCATGATCTGGTAGTGGTAGGTCTAGTTCCACGTGTAGGAACCCCTTGTGTAGTCCGCGCCTCCTACATAGACTAAGATGAGTGTTATTTTATCATCATCTAAGTCATTGTTTATGTTTTCTAAGTTTCATACGTTTAACAAAATATCATACAATGTTGGGTGTTCTAGGTTAAGAGTTGTGCTAAGTTTATTTGTTTTTTTGTTTCATGTTTTCTAGTGTGACCTGAGGTCCAAGCGTAACACCCAAAAAATTTCGTACATGAAACCCAAAACTAAACAAAGGTTATACTAGAAAAATTATGGAATACCTTTTTTTGTTAAAGGGAATAAAAGTGACGGTAAGGTTAACCTTAGGTTTCAAAAGGTCGTCACAAAATAACTTAACTAATATTATTAAATAGAAGAATGAATTTAATCTATGATTAGGTTTAAAATATTTCATTCAATTAATCCTAAATTAATTTAATATATAGGTTTCTAAGGTCATGCAATAATTAAAATTAAATTTCATAACTAAACTAGCTCTTTCATTTACAGAAAACTAATAAATTAAAAGTGGGTCTAAATTATTATTATTATTATAAAAGTGGGTCTAAATTATTATTATTTTTTATTGTTTAAATTTTTTTTACCAGAGCTATGAACTGGAGGGTTGGTGGGGCACCACCCTAAAAAAATGTCCTCAGACAATATATTACAATTAAGACAAACACAAACCACATCAGCCACCGAGCCCGCACCGACGATGTAATTTTTTGCCACCGCCATTTTTAGAGCCACCATCTACTTCCAACGCCAAATCCAATGATGTAAATTCTATCACCATCGAGAACCACTAACCAAAACCATGACCCGCAACCATCGGTGATGTAACACCCGCCATCACCGAACCGCCACAACCTACCGATGATACAACTCCTACGACCACCAGTAAACCACCCCAAAGAGATCGTGCCCAGCAAGATTTGAACCTGGGTGGATCCAGAGACAACCGTCTGACTTAACCAATCCACCCAGACCCCATTAGCAAGTGGGTCTAAATTATTAGGGAAGGAAGTTTATATAAATTAAATCAAAACAAAAGCAATAAGTTATTTAACTTTCAAACCACACAAGTGACCCCATTCAAAAGAAGACCCATGTGATCAAATGATATTTCTCACGAACCTCCACCTAAATTTTGTAGGAGACAATTTGGGAGATTGGATGAATCCAATCTATGCCATTGGATGAATGGATTTGAAATCAACCGTAAATCTCTTAAGGAAATATTTTTTACTCATCCCTTTTTCGATTTCATTCATTTTGGTTTTGCAGGTTAAGGGAAGGTGGAAGAGGAGGAAGCCATGGATGAGAAGGGCCAATCTTTGGATGGATATACACAACCCAACTCCATCCTATTTTATTTCTTTTTCTATTTCCAATCTACCATATTCAAGGGTTTCTTTGTATTTCTATTTTGATATCAAGTTGTTTCCATGCATTTTCCCTTCTTGGGCATTCATATATTTTCATTTTGATTATAAAATCTGGTTCTCTCAATGATAAAATACTTTTATTTTCTCGTTTTAATAGATATACAAAAATAAAATTTCTTTTAAATCAATATATATATATATAATTTAATATCAATAAAATTTGGATTTTACTATTATAAATGAAATTTATACACACACACACACACCAAATATATATATATATATATATATATATATATATATTTGAGATTAAAAAAATGAAATAGGGTCGCAGTAAGTCCAACACAGGCTATGTTGAAGAAGAGGTTCGTCCGCAATAAAACCAAAACAATGATTAGAAAAGGAAGGTGTTTGGTGGGGGTTTCAGCCCCCACCTATTATATTATTAAACAAAGCAATGTGGGTCGCCGACCCCACCCCCTATCCCAATAAACAATGGGGTGGGGGTGGGGTCAACGACCCCTCACCCATTCCCAAACAACCAAAACCAATGGTTGTGGCCGCTTAGGCCCTCACCGAACACACTAAAATTTAAATATATTTTTTATAAGGTTTATTCAATAACCTTTGTTTTTGTATAATAAAATCAATAATTATTTTCATAATACTAATCTTAATAATATATATATATATATATATATATATATTGATTTTGTTATACTATTAACTTATATTAAAATTAATATATTAATAGTATTAGTATATTAATAATATTACAGTAGTCAAGCTTATTTATTTCCCCTTTTTGGTCAAAGAGAGCACTAGTTAGTAAATGCTATAAAAGTGTTTTGTAGGTTATCTTGATGAAATTTACTTAACTAGTATTATATTTAAATAGGAAATTATATATAATGTATTATTCATTTATATAGTTATTTGTATCTCCTCTTTTTTGTATGTTTAAATTCTGTGCAAGACCAAGTTGAGAAGATAAAAACAAAATATTACATACACAACTCATTCCTCAAAAGGAAAATAGGAAAGGGATGCTTTCATTAAATCTAAGGAATTTTAACTACTCCCCCTCAACTTGCTTAATGATACATTTATAGTTTAGGACTTCAATTTACTCTCTTTTAACGAAAACAAAATAATTATTCCATTTCACAAAGCAAGAGAAAACCAACAAAATACTTATTTATTTCAAAATGAAGTCGATCAACTTTACAATATTTTTAGGAATGAAAGTATGCATATTTAAAAACAACAATGAAATTACTTAACGTAAAAGGAATGTATATCCATTACATCTATATTCAAATATTCCATTCTCCAGGACAATATAAATCTTGATAAAAAAAATTCACAAAACTACACATAAAATTTTAATTTTCTCAATCCACACTCTTAAAAGAGTTTACAAGATAAAATTATTTCCAAATAATACAACAACTTTATCACAAATAGTTTACAATTTTACAATACATCCACTCAAAGTTGGAAGTATAAATTTGAATGATATACAACAAAAGGGCTTGCCACAAGGCCAAATTACAAGTCTTCAATGTGTATGTCTTCATCACAATGGTAGCTCCAACTCTAGCTTTCTTCAAACTTCACGATGGGATCACAAAACAAGGAAGGTGGAGTAGGCAACCATCTCCACCCAACTTTAAATCCATTAAGAGAAGAAGTCATTATTTTAATGGCCCTCAATCACCAACTAGGGAACCATGAGGAGCATTGAGAAACAATGACAACTTTCAACGTGGTTTCACAACAAACATACATAGAAGACATTCAACTCAACCAAGATCACATATCCAACAAGTTTACACATACAAAAGAATAAAAAGGTTTGAGGATAAAAAAATAGAGGAAGGGCTATGGGAGACCACCTCCTTATGCATCCCAAGTGAAGTGGGATTCTTACCCTAAGCCTCCAAGTGCACAAAATAATCACAAAAAATCCTTATCTCTCCATTGCAAGCATGCAATAAAAACATGATTTCCTTTTCACTCCCCATAGGTAAGACTTCCATTCACACTCCCACCAAATTCATGCCTCTCAAAATGCCATTTTCCCTCCCGAATGGTCCCATAAAACCTTCTCCCACACCCAACTAAGGCTTACTACCCAACCAACACACAAACATCTTCACAAGACAAAACAAACAATTTTACAAGCACAACATTGTATACAAATAAGCAAAATAACATAATGAAAAAAGTTTAGAGCCTACCTCTCCATCAAGTTCCAAGAAAATTCCACAATCCTCTTCAAATCCAAGCCAAAAAATTTCCAAACACTCCAATAGGCTCCAATTCCAAAAGTGCACAAGAAGAGAAAAGAACACGTAACCCCCGTTTCGACCAATATTCACCAATAAATAGAAATGGAATGTGAGGATGATGAGGTGGCTCCATGTAGGATGCCACTTCCTCATTCCACGATCCCCACACTAAATTCAACACACCAAGATGAAGGAAATCGGTGCACATGCAAGGACTATGACAAACCACATGGATAAAAACTTGCACACCATGCTTTCAGGGATATAATAAATTGGGTAAAAAATAAAGTGCAATAATTTTCCTTATTTTATACTAAAAAATGGACAAAGAAGTCAAAAATAAGCTTTCCAACCCATAGGTAGGGTTGTTGGGTCAATTGAAGAGGCATGAGATAAGCCTTGCTTGTCCCACAAGCATCCAAAAATGCCCACAAAGTTAAAATCCGAATTTTGAAGTTGGGGTGGAGTAAAACACTCACAAATCAACATTAATTTTAGTTGCAACAAGGACTACCAAATATCATCATAACTATTTGTCACATCTATTGGTACCAAGATTTAATCTCCTTCACAACTCGAGCAGCATCATTTATTTTACAAGACACTCAGGGGTAGATAAATTATTTATATGTCATCTTATAGCCGGGGAAGCAATTTATCTGACTTGTTAGCACTCAGGCTTTGAAGAAGTGGGTAGCACCTTGAAAGGATTTTTATGTAATCCTCACTATTGTAGGTTGTGCCTTTTAACCAAGGTAAGAGAACCTATATTGCAGCCTCTGTTTTGTGAAGGAGGTGGAGATATCCTTATATTGTGCATATTGTATGGAGATGGCCTTCCGAAAACATGATCAATTTTCCATTATTCAAAATCAACAGCGCTGTCACTATTAAATGATGGAGATGCTTTCAAGACAAGGCTGAGGCTGCTAGAGACATGCTATGATCCTAATTTTATTTGTGCATTTTTGTAAATGGATTGTGTTCTTTTGTTCACACACAATGAAATTAAGGGGTAGTATGGGGTAGGATTAGTTATTCTTAATGAATTTTTGGTGCGATATTTTAGAAAAGACTAACCAAAATTTGCCAGATTCTTTGAGGACCTTTGCAAGAAGTTTGTAACACCTAAACAACATAATGCTTCAAAGGGGCTAAGGTACTCCTTCAACCAGGATATGTCCACCAAATGGAGGCCCAGATCTGCACTCTTCCACACAATATTTGACAACCTGCCACAAAATCTTGAAGCAGATGAACCAAAAAAGTATCTAGAAATCTCTATTTTATCATGACCTAAGGTGCACCCAAAGGTTTACAAACAATCTCAGAATTCAAGGAAGGTAAAGTGATTTTAAATCTGTTTATCTCTTTATTAGATGAAAGCTCCTCTGAATGTGAGATTGCAGATGCCACTAAACTATCAACAACAAATGAGACCATGTATTATCAAGAGAGATTTTAAACACAAGACTGCAACAGGAGCAAGAAACAAAAAATGAAAACATTCTGAAACATAAGTGCATGTAAATTTTTCCAAGAGACAACAAAAAATAATCCAGAATGACCAAATTTATCAGCAGGGGAATGTTATAAGAACAATCTCAGAGCTTGTTGATGGCTTTACAACTAAAACCAACTCAACATGATACAAATCTGATGCAAAAAAGGAAATAGAAATGGTTCTCAGGTGGTTTCTTAGAGAATGGGATTCTTCCCAAATTTTCCCATGAATTTCTAAGTTTCTCCGACCTTTTGCATGTATCAAAACATGCATTATATAACTTTCAATTACATTTGATCCTTCTTTCCCAAGAAAAGAATATGCCCAGCACCAAGTTTGTTACAAAATTCCAACATGATTCACAGATAGGGACATTTAACAAATTTGCAACAAAAGTTGCCAAGTGTTTCAAAAATGGCGAATCATTACAAATCCTTCATCATTATCCATTGTGGAGGCACATTTTTCATTCTCCAAGCATGTAGACCCCTTTTATTTCGTCATTTCATCCTTATCATTCCAAAATTTGATTCTGTAACTTTATAATTTGATATTTCACATTTTCCACAGGCCTGAGTAAAAATTTATTTCAAAAACACCTCAAATCTACAAATTAATCCCTAAAACCACTTGCATTGATCTTTGCAGGTGCAAAGGACACGAATTCACCAAAAATTCGATGAAAAATGATGCAAAATTTACATTTCCACACTTCCTAGAGAAACAATGGCAGCCAAAAATGAAAATGTACAATTACCCTTGATCTACTCTTTCTCCTTCAATCTGGGACCTCCATGTGTCAAACTATGATTGGGATTGAATTCGGGCTCACTTTTTGACCTTTTAACATTTTTGGAAAAATGGAAAAATTTGAATTTTTTCTCCGCCCCTCCGCCCTTGAAATTTGGTGATGACACGTGGCATATGGTGGGTCCCATTGAAATCGTAGCTCCATTCTGCACATTTTGACCTTTTTTGAAGTTTGCAACGTTTTTACTTTTTTGCCCCGCCGGCCTGCACCTCTACGTTTTCCCTTGACACGTATCAACCTCTCTATCGCTGAGGATTTGCGGGCTTATTTCATGTTTTAACCTCTTTTTTCATAGAGGGAAATTTTTCTCATTTCTCCCCGCGGGCCCGCGCCTCTGATTCCATCCTCGCCACATGTCAGTCATTGATTCATTCACGGGTCAGCGCTTCAAACTTTCACCCTAACTCCTTTTACAAAAAAGGGATAAAACTCCCTTTTGCCTCCGTCGGCTCGCTCTGTCCCTGCGATGCCACATGTCCACCTCCTGCTCCATTGTAGACCTGTGGGCTTTTCCACAACCTTTCTTCCTTTTCACCAAAAAAGGCAAAAAATGCCCAAGTCTTGCACCGGTCCGCACTTCTTTCGTACCCCACCCTGCCACATGTCCACCCCTGATTGACTTGGTGGACACGTGGGCCTTTCTTTACCCTTTTTTCCCTTCACCAAAAAAAGGTAAAAAATGCCTAAGTTTTCCACCCGCTTTCCATCCTACCTTTGCATGCGAGCATGACACATGTCCTTCCTTTGGGACCTGCGGGGTTGCGAGGGAAAGTTGTGAAATTTTCCAAAACCAAAAAATCTTAAGTTTCTATAGAAAACCCGCCAAATCTTGACCAACAAAAAGTGACCACGTATGAGGGGAGTCTTGACCTTAATTTTGATGGGAAAATGACACCCGTACGACCGTAAAAAAACACAGAATTTGCCAGCAACCTCCAAAATCAATTTTTTCTTCGTGGGTGAGGGAGTTTTTGGTCAAAAAACAAGGGGAAATTGATTTTATGCAAGTTTCAACCATGGGGATAGATATTTTGAGGGAAGAGAGAAAAAACGAGCAACTACGAGCTCCATAGGCCGGGAAAAAATGGAAAAAATGACAGAGGCCCATGGATTTAGAAATTTAGGACACAATATAAGGCACACATGTATTTTTATTTCAAAATGGGGTAAAATAATAAGTTTTTGAGCCTTTGAAAGCATTCAATCTAGAGAAAAAAGTTTGTAGACCACCAAGTTTGAATTAAAACATTTTTAGAGCACGTAGAACAAAGGGGAAAGATGGGAAAGTAACAGACGATAAAAATGGACACCAACAACATCCATAATTTGGTTAACTAAAAATAAGAAGGGTTAAGCTTAATTAACACACATTTACAACTTGCTAATAAAGTGACAAATTTAGAAATTTTAAAATACGCAAAACATAAATAAGCACATACAAAAATTAGAGAAAGGGACACAACTCACCCCATGGCCACACATGTGAAGTCACCCCCCATGGGATACCTCCAAACTAGACAAGAAAAACACCACACTAAACAACATTACACAAGTTGTCAAATTTTTCCTTGTTGCTCAACACCCAACATCCTTCTTAGGTTGGTCCCCTATCCCCTTCGATGTATGTGATAAAAGTCTTGCACACAACTAAATACCTCTCTGACATTTTGGCCGCATTAACAACATCGAGACAATATACATATAAAATTAATATTCATCACTTGACATTAGAAAATTCTATTATATATAAAAATCTAACCCTAACATCCATGAGATTACAATTATACTCCAACATCCCAAAACATAACATGTCAGTATAAAATCCACATCATGAAAATCATCATATATCAAATTGTCTAACATCACTATCTAGTGCATCATAATAAAACGTAAAAATCATAATGTCAATAATCCAAATGTCAGTATAATCTATCATCTACTTATCAATGTATCAAAATCAAAATGTCTGAACATCAGTCCGATAGTATCAATATCAAGATGAAACAATGCCGAAGAGTAGTGGACACTAAAATATAGATGAAACAATCAAAAGAAAATAACATGAAAAAACTCTACAAGAATATCTTAGTCCATAACATGCAATAAACAAGACAAACGAATAACTAATTCAATCAATATTAAAGCCCACCTGAAGTTCATCTAGAGATAACACTCTTTTATTTACCGCTAGAGAAAGAGAATAAAAAATATCCTGCAAAAAAGTGAAAGAAGAAGTTAATAAAATTAAATGTATGTGGTAATTAGTTGACCTCAACAAACTCAAGGAAATAGAGATGTAAACCAAATTTAATAGTAAGATGGTCTTAAATATAAATTATAGCATATACAAGCAACAATCTTCATCATTTAGTGCATAATAATTGTGAGATAGAAAACTATATGCTATGTATGCATGACAATAATGACCATTTATCAAATTTGATCTTAGAGCATGGATTATGTGGGCCACATCATTCATAAATTTTATATTAACATTTCTCTTTGTCCTTTATCGAGATTACATATCATTGGTATATTGCAATGATATATTTGTACCCTTTATAAATGCTCGAGATCGGCATAACTTTTTTAATTTACTCCATTAGAGTTTTTCCTTGTTTTTATTTGTGAAATATATATCTATATATCTGTATTCAATTCTCTCTCTTACTACCCTTAACGGTGTAGGTATATACACAACTTTTTGTGGAGGGAATTTTAAATAAGCTTCTTATCAATTTTACAATGTTGGACATCTCACCTATTTTCCCCAACCTCAACATGGATCTGGACTTCCACTAAGATCAAGTAAAGCCCAAGAATAATTTTGGAGGTTAGTGACCATAATATTAAGCAAAGGAAAAATCCTCATTGAAGGAGGAAGACATGCATGTTTGCTATTTTGGAGCATTAGAACACAATTCCTCATATTAAGTTTGAATGAGCTCAATCTTCCTACAATTCTTTTATTTATTTTTTACATAAATTAGGCTTTAGTTTTCAATTTTAAATTTAACAAAAAAGTACATGCTCAATCTCTATAGGGAGATATTCCTCTATTTCTTAGCATTTCAGTCTTTGCTTTGTGTTTTTGTTTAGGCAGGGCTCCGAGTCTTTGGCTTCTTGGTAAGCAAATTTGATTTTTGAGCCCATCTAATTTGAGGTAAGCAGTGATGTTGGATGAATGGTCTTATGATAATATTGGTTTTGTGAATAGACAAGGTTTGACGTGAACATATATTTTTGAGTAATTCGATTTAATGAGGTTCACATACATAAAAGCACTATTCAAACACTAGACTAATGAGTGTGGGTATTTTTTCAAGAACTCTGGTTTAGATTTTTGGTAAATAATTGAATGCCATTAACATAAAGAAGACCCTTGTATTCAGTGTAAAACTTGGTGGCTTTTTCTCCACAAGCATTCTTTCATATATACATGCACTAGAGTAAGGAGAGGAGATTGGTTTCCAATGAACCCAGTTTGGTATTTTTGTTAAGGATCTATATTAGTGCATTATATTCTTTCAATTAATCCTTATCCCATGCATAAGAAATATCATATGCACATTTGGGAGAATATTTAAGCTTTGTAAGCAATTTACCTACACAAATTGAACTAATGAAACTAATAAATGTGGGTTTCCTGCCCCAAATACCTTGTTTATCGATTTGGTTAGGAGATACATACCATGCATTGAAAATATTGTAAATAGAAATTAAGATGCTATACAACTTGTTTTTTCATGAACAAAAAATTTTCCTCCTACCTTTGGTTTGCAAACTAACTTTTGGAATTTGGATTGTTCCTATGTTGGGTTTTGATGTTCTTGTACATAGAGGAATCTATGAAGCTGCTAAGGGTATATACCAAAAAAAGTTTCCTGAGGTTTATGCTCATCTGCAAACATACAGAGAGGATTCACACTTTCATTTCAGTGCAATGTTGGAAGGACTTTTCAGGCTTCATTAATTCATTGAGATTCCTATTTTTTTAGTAGACCAAGTAGTGTGAAGATAGTTATTACTAATAAATGCCTCGATTTTATTTTAAAGAGAAGCTTCAGAAAAATACACAACGTTTCTAAAAGGAAAAAGACAAGAACATTTAAAGAGAAGCTTCAGAAAAATACACAAAATTTCTAAAAGGAAAAAGACAAGTAAATGTAATCCTTAAATAAAATTTTATTTTAAAGTAGTTTGTTCAAAATAGGCAAAAGACAAGTAAATGTAATCCTTAAATAAAATTTTATTTTAAAGTAGTTTGTTCAAAATAGGCCAGCTTCATGGTCTACACTTTTTGGACACCATAATTTTCACAAAAATTTTCCATCCGCTACAAAATTTTCAGGTTCCTTTTATTCTTAGAATAATCAAATCCCATGATATCTATTAAAATAATTAAGAAAATACCTGATGGTAGATAGGGTTTCATTGAAAATAATATTTGTTATATTTACAATACACAAGACACATCCAAAAGGAACAACGCCTCTACCAAAAACAATTGACAAATGTATTAATGCTTTATGTTACACCTACCATATGATTCATATCATATCTTGAAACAACATGACACTTGTCCATTTCAAATATTTGTAGCCTTTTACTAGTTTCTTATATACAAATTTTATTTCAATTCAAGCTAAGTAGTTAGGTATTTTGAAGGAGTATGATGGACTTCTACAAAAAGATGGATTATACATAGGCAGGATGGTTTTGGTTAATTTTAGTATACTAATATTACAGAATGATTTGGTTCATGCATGGGGTGTAGACATGAAGCTAGGTTATTGTGCACAAGTAATGATAATGAGCTTCAAAATAATATTATAAACATTCTTTGAAATTTGTAAGAATTCATATTTTGATTTTTATTCTCTAGCAGTTGTTTCTATGTATGTTTAAATTCAATTTCAGTCCCAATATTTTGAGATCTTAATGTCATTACCACAAACAAGAGCTCATAATGTCTGCACCCTTTGAAAAGGGAAGGCGAACTAATCCCTTAGAAGAAAGAAGTGTACTGGTAACAACTTCCAGATGATTTACTACAGTGTTTATTATCACATAAATAAAACATTGTTGTTCAGTTTTCTTATCATCTTGAAATGGATATTATTTATCTGTGAAAGATATGTTTTGACATTATCGGCAATGAATTCAATTTTTAACTCATTTATTTCATGTTCTTTAGGTACAGACAAAGTCTTATAATGAGTTGGATATTTTTAGGTGGATGTGGGCTCAAGCAATCCGTCAAGATAAGTGCTGGATTGATACATTTTTGTAGCCTGTAACAAATCCCGTGAGTAAGTTTAAATCAGATCCAAAGAAAAAATTGGAGAAGAAGAAAAATGCTTCGATTGGTTGACTTAAATTTTGTAATTCATCGGAAAACCGTGCATGTAAAAAAAAATCAAGTCAAGGTGCAGTGTTCACTCTTATATTCAATTTACATTATTTTGGACCGATAAAGTTTTAATTGTCATCTACAGAGCGCAAGAGCCATTTGTAGCAATGTGTATGTCATTCCAATTATTTTATATTAATAGTAGTACAAATTATCGTATGTATTTATTTTCAACTGGTTCTGCCTTTCTCTTTTAATTTTTTCTATCCTCTTTCCTTTTTTGGGTGCTCTATTCAAATTAGCAATGCCTTTATAGTCATATTTTTATGATGATCTTCCTCTGACCTTGACGTATTGGATTTGATTACTTATTTTGACTGATTAATATTAAAGCCAAGAGTTGTTATCTTGTCTTGTTATATGTAGGTATCCTGACGGAACCCTCTGTACCATAAACATGATTAAAAGATCATAAGATATCATATCATCCCAAAATATCTACAATGCACTTGGAAACCTTTGGCATTTACAAAGGTATAATAGCTGGTTTGGGGTGTATGGGATTGTTCCAACTGAAATTTAAATGTACTTATTTTTGGGTCATCTAGTTTCTATATAAATTGTGTAGGTTCAATGGATTAATAGATTTTTTTCCAGTCAGTGTATTAAAGCAAAGATAGAAGTGAGCATAGATTTTGACCCAAGGAAGGTTAAGCACTTTGAACAATTAAAAATGGAAGAGGAAGAAGTATGTAGGTTTGTATGTCCTACTCTGAAAGAGGATGGAAGGCTGCCTAGATAGTATACAGGAGATGGTCAGGGATTTGTGAAAATGTCAACTGTAAAGGGGCCAAACTTACATACAGACAAGAAATTTACTGATGATAAGAAAGATTAATGGTGATTTTAAGAATGCATCCCATCATGCTTTTGAAAATCCAACAAAGGTAATTAAAAAATTTAAGGACGTTTTCACTTACACTGGATCTCAGAGCAAAAAATTCATGTCCTACCAGTGACTCAATTGCCAACAACCACAAGCTTGATGCAGTGAAAATATTGTGGAATCCTTAGTCGGATGTTAAAATATCCTTCATTGTTTTCTAGTATTTAACCATTCAACATGCATGAAAAATCACTGTTAAAAAAATCCCCCGCAAAAACAACTGGTAAAAATAGCCCTTGCATTTAGCATGCATGCACCAAAGAGCAATTATTAAAAATAGGCAGAAAAAGCACAAATGTCCAGATGGTCGTCAAACCGTCAAATTTAAGACAGTCACATAAAATTCTGGAAGGGCCTTTCCCATAGGGGGAATTCCTTCGGCATAAAAATATACAAATTTTTTTCAATAAAACAATTTCTAATTTACTCATTATTCAAACTCTTGACCGATATTATTATTGTAAATTTTTTTTACCCACCTAATCACATGGGACAAGATGCATCTCACTACAATACAATATTTATATTCAAAATGTGTTTTTTCCTTCATATTTTTACTATTGAAACTTCCATTTATATTAAAATAATAAAAGAGAGTTAAATAGTAAGGGGTGATCGGATAACACACGGTCCCACAAAACGCCACGAAGGCACTAGATCGGCAAAAAACACCACAAGGGCTTACATTAAAATGCCCCAAGGGGCAACCAAAGAGAATAAAAAAAACCAAAAACATCAATCACACATAGCCACCGCACTAGGTGGAGGGGGGAGGATCATCTTGAGGATGGATGAAGGCTCCATTGTTAGGTTTTGCGGAAGGAGGATCAACCTGTCAGCCCTCGTGATCAGGATATTGCATTTGAAGAGGCACCATAATTCCCCATCCTGGGGGTGGTGATCCAGCAAGAGTTTGCATGGCAGGCGGTGGAGATCCCCATCACAGAATACTAGCAACTATTTTCCCTATGGATGCAAGCTCCAACCTAGCCCAAAAAGTGGAAGGGGCATAAGGGGTGGCCCCGCGGGGAGGCAGAATGGTGGTTGTGCAAGCGATTCCTCCAACGTGTTCTCATAGAAGGTGGTCATCATGGAAGTTTTGGTCAGGGTGGCAGAAGCTAAGGATCTAGCGGAACTATACTCATAGAACATGGTACACTCCCCCAGTGATCTAATAGCTCCTATAGGTGAGCAATCTCCAAGGAAACCTTGGCATCTTGAGCTTGTATCTGTATGTGAATTAGTAGATAGAATAACCACCTTATCATTAGTGGAAAAACATGCAATAGAATGATCTTGCTTGAACATTATAGAATTTTGAGCTTTCCAAATATGAAAAATAATATAGGATTGAAACAAATGCCACAAATTAACAATATAATTAGGCCAAGGGATAAAATCACCAAACAAAGCCAAGCGCCAAGAGAAAAAATTAGGATGATATGGTTGGAACAAAGAATGAATCCACCTCCAGATAGTTTGAGCATGAGGATAAGACCAGAAGAGGTGAATGAATGACTAAGGACTAAAACATAAAGGATAATTAGGAATGGGAAGACCAGTATGACTAATTCATTCACCAATAAGAGGCCTCGGTAGACAAGACACCACATAAAATCACTAACTTTGGGCTCAAGAAGAGTGTTCCAAGTGTGGGAAAGCTGAGAAAGCCAAGTGGTTTGCGTGGAATACAACCCCCATCGAGAATTGAGCTTATTAATGGCCAGTGAGAGAGGACATAATAGTTGATAAATGATTCTAGTGTTGTATCGGAGGAAATCCATTTCATAATTCCACTGCCAATCATGCCACCATGTTATCGGAGGTTGGAGTGCCAACTTATGAAGCATAACATTCAGAAGGAGCTTCTAAATTTTTGTAGATAGACTGGAAGTCCGCATTGTTCAAGTTGAATTTAACTTTTAGCTTGGGCCAAGGAATCCAATCTTTGAGATGAACAAGATCCTAAATGGTATGAATGCCCTTGCAGTAAAGTTGAATGCATTTGATGCCTGTGGTTTCAGAAAGTGGAAGAGTGTCTTCAGTGATGTAGGAGACCACCAGATGTTCAGTGAATTAAAAGAAAGGCCAGTGTAAAAACCATCGCCAATCCACCTCATTAAAGGCTTCACATGTTCAAAGGATTTCCAAATACTCTTGGTGATAAAGGTACATTTGATTTTGACAGGAGAAGAAGTGATAATAAGAGAATGCAAGCCAATCTTGTTCTAGCACTTCTTGACGTAAGGGGATCAAAATTCAATACAATGCCGCAGAAGAATTTTCCAAGTCTGTTTTCCTGAGAGAGTGGATAATCCATTTGGCACATAAATCCACACTCTACCTATAAACATCAATCACTTCCATACCCCCTTGATCAAGAAGAAGGCAACAAACATCCCAGGCAATTTTGTGAAAGCCAGCTGAACCAAAACTTTTACACCATAAGAAGTCCCAAGGCAATTTGGAAAGCTAATTGAATGAAGTGCAAGAAGGACACCAGCAAGCAGATTAATACACATGAGTAACAGAAAGGATCTTGGTACAAACCTAGAATTTCCTAGCCAAAGATAATGGTTTGGAAGACCCATTTAGTAATTTTGTGCTCCACTCTATTAAGCACATAATTCCACAAAGTCACAGAATTACTGTCGAAAGCAAAGGGAATTCCCAAAAAACTGAAATTTCTCACCACAACCAATCCACTTCCAAGGGCAAGCCTTCAACCAGTTCGGAGGAGGTAAATAGATTTGTCGATAGCCCAAATTTTTAGCAAGTTGGATACTAGACTCGGAATCCAAGAAGAAAGTGTCCAAACATTCAAAGACCTTGGCAACATTATGTTCTGATTCAGTGAGAGTAAGGAAGGAATCATCATCAAAGTGACCATTAATAAGTTGTGTCTCATGATCCAGAAGAAAAATTCCCAAAATATGACCTTGAGAAGCTTGATGAGTAATTAAATATCCTAGGGCATCAACACCAAGAACAAGAAGTGTTGGTGCAAGAGGGCACCCCTTTCTGATAGAGTTGAAGAGACCAATGGGTGAAGATTGGTGACCATTGATGGAAAGCCGAGCAGAAGCATGAGAGAAAAGTGTGCTAATAGATGTCCGGAAGAAATCACCAATTTCCCATAGCTTTAAGCATAGCTAGAATAAAGGCCCATTCAATGTGATCATATGATTTATCAAAGTCAAGCTTACGGAAAAGAGGCTTGTGTGATGAAACACGAGCCCACTCCATGCCTTCCCAAACAACAATAAGATTGTCCAAAATGTAATGGCCTGTAACAAAACCCATTTTTCTCAGGCCGAACAATCTTAGGCATAATATCAACAATTCAGAGAGCCGGGGCCTTATCGAGAATTTTGTAAGAAACATTCAACAAGGTGATCAGTCGCGAATTACTTATCTATTTAGGATCGTCGGCTTTAGGAATGAACTTGATGTTGCATTGATTGATGAAACTCCCAAGAGAGTGAGTATGAAGAGCTTTGTTATAAACCTGAAGCAGATCAGGTCCAACAAAAGGCCATATTTACTTTGTAAAACCCGCAAGGGAATCCATCCAAACCCAGAGACTTGTCATTTGTAAGACAGAGAAAAGTTTCATGAAGCTCCTCCAAAGTGAGGGGGGAATCGTAGCGGGAATGATCTCGGGGTACAAGTTGGGAAGGCATAACATCAAGACATTTCTGTAAAGCAGCAGCATGCTCAAATAAATCCTCCTGAGCTTAAAACAACTAGGTAATAGTTTTTGAAAAAAGCCTCATAGATCTCTGATAATTCTGTAAGTCGTTGGTGAGAATCCTAGATAGCTTTGATTTATTTTCTGAGCATGCTTTGCTTGGAGATATTTGAAAAATATTTTTAAGGCTTTATCTCCCACCTAAATCCAGCGAATACGTGATCGGATTTTTGAGTACCACGGTGTGGAATGGGATTTAATGAGCTTAAGTCTGTGGTGAATATTAATAGCCTGAGTCTGGAGGTGAGAATCAAAAGGATTGGCCTTTAAGAAGTAAAGTAACTCTTTTGAATTCTTTGTGCAGAATCGAATCAGCCTTGCCTTCTAACTGGGGCCACTTGTTTGCCGAAAGTGGCGAAGGAAATTAGTGGTGTGATAAATAGCCGCCTCCCACCATGTTATCCAACTGGCTGCAAAGGGTGGATGTGGCACCATATTCCAAATTTTAGAAATGAGCGGGACCACTGCCAAGATGACTCAGACAGAGAAACATTAAGAAAGAATTGCGTAGTAGGCACCTTGGGAGGAAGCCCCCCTACCAGACAACCTCAAATGTGATCGATATGGTGATCTGACAAAATCACCTCTGTCCAAATCTTGATAACGGAGGATCCTTGCATGTCAAAATAAAAATAGGATTGTTGAGAAAGAAGAGCACAATCAAGGAATTTTAATACCCAGTCATATCCTTCATGAAAGATTGGTCCAAGTGAACCATGTTTAATCCGTAAATTCATGTCATCGGCTGAGCAACATGGATCGGAAAGGCCCCAGCGGCTTTTAAAGTAATACCATTCCGCATGTTCACCGATACACTAATGCATTGGAAGGGCTGCTACATTTATCATCTGGGTGTTCCACCATATTAAATTCACCACATACTAGCCAATAAGCAACAGGGAAGTTGTTACCTAACCAATTCCATAATAAATTTCTTTCGGGACCGTCATTAAGGGCATACACATTGAGAATACCAAAAGAAATATCATTAACACTCATAATCACCCACACAATCCCTATTACTAAGGTCTTGGCCTGAGACAATAATTAACACTAACATTTTTCGGTGTAATGGGATATGTTAGCACCTCCCCTTCCATCAATATGTTGAGTATGGAAATGCGCAAAACCATGGACAATACACTTTAGAGTACTCTGAAGCCAAAAACAAGAAATCTTGATTTCCTTTAAACAAATAACATCTAAGCTGCTAATTAACTGGCAAGCTAGATGAACAAAGAATTTTTGTGAGGGTTTTTGTCAAACCCCAAACATTCCATGACATAAAATTCAAGAAAAATTAGACATATCAAATTCCCCTTGCCCGTCATGGAATTCCATCCTGATAACCGAGAATGGAAAATTTGTTGGCAAGAAGAAGTTGGTCTGAGTTAGTATGCTTAACCTGAATGGAGCATCGTTTGGCCCCATTTACTCCCCACATACCGCGTGAAACCTCTCAAGGTGTATTACATGAGTGATGCAGAGGTAGATAGGTTGAAGCGAATATTCCCAATGTTCTATGCAGTAAACTGAACTAACTTGGCTCTGCGAGGTCTTGGAAGGAATGGAAACCAAAGAACTAGATTGCTCCACCCTAGGCTCATACCCTGGACGGCGGAAGGGAAGAAGATAGAGGTGGATATTTCAACAAAAGGTTTCACCCCCAAAGTCTTCTTAAAACCAACCACCTTCCAGCCATCAGTCTGGAGGGTCAACCTTTGAATTCAGCATTTCAAATTGAGCAGGTACAGGCTTGGAACTGGCTAAAAGTGGACAGTCCTCAAATGGGATGGTCTGGGGCCTTACAGTGAAAAGCATGTATTAGGGAGGTTAAAGTAAACCACCTTTTGAAAGATTCACAGGGACCCGACTTGAATAATTAGATGGTCCCACAAATAACTTTCTCTAAGTCAAATTTGACACACACTTGCTTAGTAGGTCGAGCAAAAAAAAATGCTCCTCTTCGTGGAAAATACAACCTACTAATAGGCTTAACAATCTCTGGTAAAAAGGACCGGAGGACCATGAGAAGACCAGGGATCTCAATCCAAACAAGGTATTTTGAGTGAAACTTGGCTACTTGGACTAAATTCCAGATTCCATGGGGAAATCACAAGCAGGGTGTTGCCTGAGTACCAGCATGATGCCTTAAGCAGGAGGGCTTGAAGCTAAGAAGGCTCACGGAAACATAAAGAGATAGAAATGCTTTGTGAGCTTACGGACCCCCGAAATGATGATTTCATTAGAATCTCTCAGTGATTTTTCATCCAGTTCTGTAAGTAGTTTTCAAACGGGATACGGCCAGAGAAATAGGATATAAGACAATGGTTTTGATACCACTTGACAATGGGGTCTATGCATTCATCAAAAAATACAACATCCGGAGAGGGTTTAGAGTTCATACCTTATCGTAGACTTTTGGGACAAACTTTTGTGCACGCTTGGGAGTCATTTCCACTAGTTGCATCAGTTGTTATAATGGAGGGGGAGTTGGCCATTTATAGGCATGACACCACCTTAATGGTGGCACAAAAATCTGGAAGACACTATGATAGGACCAAGGGGAGACCTATATATGCATTTTATATAAGACTTGTAATATATTTTGAAAGATTAAAATGAATTTATATTTATTTTGAACATAAAATTTTTATAAGTTAAACTAGAGCCACTCATGCTAATGTTTCTATATTACATGATTATGTTTATTTTATTAGTGTTAATTTTTTCTAAATTAACAATCGCATACATGTGGTGTAATGGAGATTGATAAAAATAAAAAAGAGTGTACAAGTGTTACACATGTTATGGGAATGATATGAGTGGATTAGAGAGGGAAGGAGGTTATAACAAGGGTAATAAGGGAGATAGAAAGTCAATTATGTCATGCGAGCTTTCACCTTTTGGAAAATGTGAATCCTATAGAATAACAAGAACATTCCAAGATTTTAACCAAAGTCTTGCAAATGATTTTTAGGCCTTCATTGAATAGAACTTCTCAGAGCTAAAACATGAGTATGTAAGATGGGTTAGATGGGTCGATATAGGAGAATTTGAGCTGATGTTTGATGACCTTCATGAAATATTCCTCCTAGAAACAAATCAGAAGCAGGTTTCCGTATTCACCACAATGGAGGGTCTTTCTATCCTTCTACAACAACATTAGGACCATAGAATTCATGACTTGGTTATATTGATTAGTGCCCTATACATCAGCATTCTCTCGATCCTTCGTCTTTTAAGGGGTGTAGATAAGAAGATTGCATATGTCTAAATCCCTCACACTTATGTACTTACCCATAATTCCCTCCAACTTAGATTACACCTTCCTTGTTGTGCATCTTCATTCAAAATAATTGAGAATTTGCACCACTAAAATTATTGGCTAAAAAACCTCACATGGATGGCACAATCGACACATAACATGAGTGTATTCGAAGGGAGGCATGATCTTTTTTTATCTCGGTAGAACTCAAGTACTTTATTTTTTCTTCTAATTTTTAATTTAATTTATCTAGGTCGATAATCAATCCTTGTGAATGGTTTTTCTAAATTTTAATGAAAGGTAGGCAATGATATTTTTAGTAACCAACATAATGGAATTATGGAAATGGTCCTAAATTCTATAGGAAAGTGTAGGATGAGGAGACTGTAGAGAAAGCGTAAAAGTGTGAGGGATTCATACATATACAAGTTTCATATTTGCACACAATGGTGAAGGAGAGTCTACGAAGACTCTAAAGGTGGAGATGTCAAGTGCGATGAATTGATTCTTATCCCTTTCCAGAGGGCTCCTCAAGTTTATACTAGGGAGGTTCTCAACCTCTCCACCATTTTATTTTGGGTGTTTGAATTTTTGAATCAGTTCTACTGACTTAAATTAACCTGTCGTAAAAGGGCGGTCTCTACCACAACACCCTTTATTTCCCCAATATAAACATAGGGTTTATTCAAGGTCATTTTATTTTATCATTCTTTTTATTTATTTCACATCCAAAAATGACTTTACAATTTTTGTACGCATTCCCAACTTGTCAGCACACCAAGAAATCTAGTTTAAGATTCATTCAAGGATCTCAATATTTTATCAAGACTTATTTAATTGAAGTGTTTTTTCATCATTAACAATAACTACATATGTAGATTTTAGTAATTGAAATAGAGTAACTGATCTAAAAAATTCTAAAGAAAAACAATTTATATGTATGATATTTAGCATAGTTTTCAAAAACATCAAATGTCAAAAACAAGACTAAGGATAGAAGAGATAGAGAAGAAAGGGAAGCCAGTTCAAGGTATTATTTTAAAACATTACTATAAAAATAACTCAACATCATAACATAGATTGTTAAAAATCTAACACATAAATCTACAACACAAGGGAAAGGTGAAGGTGGAGGTGGATCATCCTTGGAGAAACTCCAAACTAGAAGTGCACCTAAAGGAGAATTGGGAGCTGCCCACCCATCTTCATTATAAGAGTCAAGAATGAGGGCCAATGAAAGAAAAATTCCTCACTTACGAGGAGAGGATGTAACCATTTAAACATTGCCTTGTATAAAAAGGCCCAATGAGATGGACTAACTAAACACTTGATCGAAGGTGGTAGGCTCAAAACCCTCCACTAAGGAGGAGGAATTCACGTAAAAGGCACTACGATCCTTACAACTATGTCAATATATGGGAACTAGTGGTGGATAACCCTATAGAGGATATGTGACTCATTGTGTAGGGAGAAATCCCCTATCGGTGGAGAATCTTTTGAAGTTATAATGCTCAATCCTACTTTCTTAGCTTGGATTTTAATGTACATGCACATTAACGATACTACATTAAATTTTTTATTAACACTAAAGTTAAGATCAATTGTACCTTCATTGAAAATAACTACATTTATAGATTTCCATAAATGAAATAGGGTCATCATGACAACTAAGGAAAGTATGACCCCTCATATTACATCTTTACATTTAATATTTGATGTTGCTTTGAGGGTTTTACTAGAGGATTTTGTATTGTAGGTTTACAGGTACTCACATATTCAAAGTGTTAATTTTAGGTGATCATTGGTGAATAAGTGAAAATCCCTAGTGATAGTGTCAGAACCAGATCATTAGATTGTTTTCATTCTACAACACATAATATATTTTTAAGGCACTCGAAGGAGCCCCTGCCCCTATCCAAGCACTCGTGTCTAGGAGTTGCAAGAATCACTTCATTTCTTTGAGCCTTATTGTGATGGTCTGTGCTTCTATTTCATCACATTCTCTAGTCTAGAATCACTTCAGGATAAGACAAATTAAGATAATTATTATATTTACTTTCATATAAATATCACATAAATCACATGTATTTAATATTATATCATTTATAACAGATCTTTTCTTTCAGAGTTTAATAAAATATTAATTTTTTTAAAATCACCTAGTTCTAAATGAAGCAAAATTGTGAATTTTTTCTTGCTTTTGATCCTTTCAACTCTTTATACGATTACACTATGCTCATACTAACATGAACCTGTTGACCAAAATAAGCTCACACTTATTTTTTGGTCAACTAACACAATTTTCCCCATTTTTGTGATACAACCTGATTTCCATGCATTCTAATAACTTAAGGTAACTGGAAATGTTTCCATCAAATAGGAAATTTCTTCCCGTTTCCAGAAATATAAAGAATTCCTTCTAACTCCTTATATTTTGCAAGTTACAGGCCTTCAGGCCTTAGAAGGATTTTTTTGCCAAAAGTGGGCCGGCGGGCTTCGGGAAAACTTTTTTCCCTAAGGGGAAAATTGTGGACCGGCGGGGATGCGGGGGATAGATTGGAACTTTGGCATTTTTTGCTAAATGGTGAAATTTACAAGTGTGAGCCCGCAAACCTACATGGAGAATCTTTTTGCTAAATGAAGTAAAAATGCCTGAGGCCCGCAAAGGGACACGTGGCCATGTTTCAAGTCAAAGCGGGAAGGTGGATTGCCGGAGGCACTTTGAATCTTTTGGGTTTACTTCTTGAAAAAATGTAAAAGTTTAAAAGTAAGCCGAACCTCCGTTGACGCCCAGAGAAGACATGTGTCAGGCCTTTGTGAGTTGCAGTGAAACAGGGTGTTGCGAAAGTTCTGGAATTTTTCTAACTTTTACAAATGGCATAGTTTACAAGTATGGCCCCACATGCCTGCGGGATATTTTTTCACCAAATGCAAAGTTGTAGAGCTACGGGGCCATGGAGGGTTTTTCACCCAACTAAATTTTCGGGCCCGCGGGGTCTTTTTTTCACCAAGGAGATTTTAGAGTCTGTAGACTGCAATAGGTTTTGTGATTTTTTTGCAACATTTTGCAAAAGGTGCCAAGTGAATTTTGGGCCTACGGATCCATTTTGCCGGACTGGTTTTTTCACCATTTTTGTGAGGTATTCGTTGCAAAATATTCAAATAGGCCATATCTTTTGATCCAGGGCTCGGAATTCAACGATTTTGGTACCGTTGGAAATATCTTGACATCCTCTTTGCCGTAAAAGCTTCAAATTATTATTTTCAGTAGAAGTTAGGTGGGTGAAAATATGTGAAAATGTATATTCAAGCACAAAAAATACGGGATCCGAGTGCCTCGAACTACCAAGACTTAATGCGGTTGATGGCACGCATTTCTTCCTTCTAGAAGCTTGCCAAACAGACGTTAGGAACATGCATTTTTAGATTGTACAATTGACTTTATGGGGATCATTTTAATGAAATTTGTCAGTTGAGATTTCAGAGAAGCAAATCAAATTCTTCCTTCTTTCCCTCTCTCTCATTAGACCTTCTATATATTATAAACACTTCTCTTTTGAAAAGGGGAGACATTCTGGGTGTGGGGAAACTCTTACCAAATTCTGTTTCCCAACTCCATTTTTGAGCTGCAAACCTTATCCTATGCCTAGAAAGCATATTTTATGCCTCTGAGTAGAAATGAAATGGTCTCGTGCACCTTCTAAAGCAATAAAACCATGTGCTTTTTTGGTGTTCTTCAACCCTTTCTCATGTTTTATTGTTTCCCCCATTCCTCTCTATTTCAGATCTATGTTTCCTATGCATGTATTTTATGTTTGCAGGTGCCAGATGTTGTGTTTATTGGAGACTTGAGTGGTGGATTTGGATCTGGGTCTTGTGTCACTTCTGTCTGACCTCCCCCAACTTCATTTTCCCCTGTTGTCATTCTCCCTCATCAGAGATATCTTTCACCTTTCAGTTTCTGATGTATCACTGCTTTATTGTAAGCTCTGTTTTTCTTATTCTCTCTTTTTCCCTGTCTCCTTGGAAAGCTAGATTAGCATTAGAATATTTTTCCTGCACTAGATTAGCTTGTGGGACGTAGTTTAGGAAGAGGAACCAGCCTTCTCTAGAGGATCATCTGAAGTTTGTAAGCCCCACAACTTGAGAGATGATCCAATTTTATGCAAATTGCATTGGATGCCCCATTATCAAACAACTAGATCTGGAAGACATTCTGAGGGTGTTATGATTCTCCACTAACATTTTTTGGAATGCCTAGTGGGAGACTGCTGGGTTATATTTTTTTCAATATTTTCAAAGTGTCTCAGTATAAAACATAAAATCTTAAGTCACCGTGCTACCATACTAACAATTTTGGCATGCTCGGTGGACCATAGAGTTTGAAGCACCTTACCATCTTCATTTTATGCAAGTTGATGTTTTCTTGGTGAGATTCAACTTTTGGAGGAACATGCAAAGCACATCTAGCGACTCCATCTAGTTGAACAACCCAATCTCTAAAGTTGCAGACCTTCCTTCCATCCATTTCCATCCATTTTCATTCCATCTTTATTTCCACATATTTCATATTCTGCCAATTCCATGAAGTTATGCAATTGTGAATTCATTCCCATCTTGGAATTCATAGTTGCAGTAGCAGCAATGAATTCCACCTCCAATGTATTTCTCAACTCCTCCAGATTAGCATTATGATCAAATCTAGAACCAGTATTCCTACGCATATGAGAAGTGCCAAAACTAGTTTGGCTATGGGACATATCAGGAACAAGGGTATGCATACAATGACAACAGTCAAATTGAGAATGTGGAGATACAACCAGAGGAGATTCAAAGAATGGAGGCTATCATGGTTTAGTCAAGGTCTATATTACAAATGAAGGCAACAAGAATTGGTTACATGACACCTTGTCCATGGGAAGGCCCTTTTCCAAGACACTACAACCCTTGGGAGAAGCTTGACTTCATGGTTGAAATGACAGCTCAACTCGCATAGTGGGTAGAGGAGATTGAAGCACATGAGTAGAGTGTACGAGACAGCCTTGTCAATGGGTAATTCAATCACCACCTCCTTGTCCTTCATTTTTTCTCCCTCCCAAGCTTTGTCATTTCAACAGTGGTCAAGATTCAATTCCATTCACTTCGCTTCCCCAAGTGGTTGATTTCCCTTCTCCATCTCCTAGTCTATCCATCCCCACCCTCAGTCCTTCTTCCCTTTTCCCTTCCAAACCGTCATACGCCTTTACAAGAGCCATACACAAGTACCACTTCTCTCTCCACCAAAAACAATAGCAGAACTAATTGAATCCCAACGTACTCCTCCTCTTGCATCCCCAAATCCTTGTTGGGCAGAATGAAGAATTAGAAAACCAACCAAAGGAAGAAAGAAGAAGATCCATGAAAATAGAGAAGAAAAGATCAAAATCTTGGTAAGCTTGGCTCTCAAATTTGGGGATAACAAAGATCCTCTTGTTGGTTTAAGCCAACTAAGGAGGTCAAAGGTTGAAGAGCCAGTGGTGGGCCTAAGGCCGATTTTGCAGACAGCAGTAGAACAAGAACAAGATGAATATCAGCAATCTATTTGTCTCTGAATGTAGTGTCTATTTTGGCACTTTATTATGAAGAGGATATGGATCTGATCCAAGCTACACAATCAGTCATCAAGGAAGAAGAACAGTCAACTCCAAGTCCAATTGCAGAGGAGAAACTTGAAGAGATCAGATTAGAGTTGACTCCACTTGATGAATCCAAAGCATGGTTGAAGATTTTTTGCTTTCAGTTGAAGGGCTTGATTTGATTGATGAATCCATAATGGAGGAGAACCATACAATTTCAAGAGGCTTCAAGCTACAAAGAGTAGGCCACAAAAGAACCTTCAGTTCTTCTTTGCACTTCATCCCCTTTGAGCTCCAATGTTGAAGAAGAGTTTGATATTTCAACCTTCTTGTTTAAGGATGATGGAGAACCATGGTGAGAAAGTTACAAATCAGGAAGACACCATGGAGGAGGTTGAGACACAAGTAACAGGGCAACAAGGAGGAAGATTATCTATCTAAATTGGAAGATTGTCTTTAATGGAGAGGAGCCTATTGATATCTCATCATTTGCTCCTACCATCATCCACCTATCCAAGCACAAGAGTCTCACTACCTTGGAGGAGAGAATTCAATTGACAACAGCCTGTACCTCATGAAAAGCCCTCTAGAACCAAGGTTCAAAGATGTGAATATTACATGTTCTTCTTAGGAGATGGAAGAGAAAGAGTAGGATAATTTCATCATCTCTTCCAGGCCATCCACCCAAGAAGATCTAGCAGGAAGACTCTATTTTTGGAGTTAAATTTCAGAGCAATGGACAAAATTCATCAGATCATACCTTGCCCAGTTAGGTGCTTGGCTTCTTTAGAGTCCAAGGAAGAAGCCAAAACTAGTCATGCTTGCTTCTAAGCATGAGGATGAGTATCAAAGTACTAAGGATCAGTTGTAATGCCTATTTAGTCCAAATAAAAAGAAAATAAAAGAGGTGTCTGTACCTCCTTTCCAGTTTACACCTAGATGATTTGGGTAGAGGATCAGCCTCTATAGCCATTTTTTCACTCATAACAAGTTGCCATGTTCAGCGCCAAATCATTTGCATGGCTTCCAATTGTAAGAAAGGGAAGCTACTTGTCCCTACTAGTTGTAGGATTTGTTTGAGCTCCCTTTACTTTCCGGTTAACATAGAGTAGATAGGTTTTCTTTTAATAGAAGAAGTGCTTGTACACACTCTGCATATCCCACTTGGGGTATGTTTGATTTCTCAGTTTTTGTACATAGTGTTTTGCGGTGGTGTTTTTGTTGCTCTTGCATAGTGCATTGAACAGTAGCAGTTTGGCAAGATCATCTCCAATTTTAATGCAGTGTTCCAAGTGGCTCAGGGATAAGATTTTTCAGAGTTCAAGATCAGTATTAGTGTTTTTATTCAGGACTTAACTCCCAATGGATTCTTCAAGGCCACTGATCCTTTCATCTCGCAAGGCAGATGATCCCCTGTGAGTCACCGATTTATTGATCCAAAATAAGCTCACACTTATTTTTTGGATTAACTAGCATCCTTTTTCCCCATGTTTGTGATTCACTATTGATTTTTTTATGGATTCTAAGAACTTAAGGTCCCCTAGAAATAATTTCCATCAAATAGGAAATTTATTTCCCTTTCCAAAAATATAAATAAGTCCTTCTAACCCCTTATATTGTGCAAGTTACGGGCCTTAGAAGGATTTTTTGCCAAAAGCGGGCCGACGGGCTTGGGGATGACTTTTTGCCAAAGGGGGAAGTTGTGGACCGGCAAGGCTATGGGGGATAGATCTTGGAACTTTGGCGCTTTTCGCTAAATGGTGTAAATTACAACTGTACGAGCCTGTGAGCCCACGGAGGATCTTTGCGCTGAATGAAGTAAAAATGCCTAAGGCCCACAAACGGACATGTGGCCATGTTTGAGGTTAAAGTGGGAAGGAGGGTCGCTAGAGGTACTATGAATCTTTTGTCTTTTTCTTGAAAAAGTGTAAAAGTTTAAAAGTAAGCCACACCTCCGCCGACGCCCAGAGAAGACATGTGTCAGGCATTTTTTAGGTGTGTAGGGAAGCGAGATGTTGGGGAAACTTCTGGAATTTTGTACCACTTTCTACAAATGGTGTATTTTGCAAGCATGGGCCCGCCATCCTGCTGGAATTTTTTTCACCAAATGCGATGTTTTAGAGCTGTGGGGCCTTGGAGGGTTTTTTGCCCAAAGTGAATTTTTGGGCCCCGTGGGGTCTTTTTTTCGCCAAGGTGAAATTTGACCCTGTGGAGCTACGGGAGGTTTGGTGATTTTTTACAATTTTTCACAAAAGAAGCAAAGTTGTAATTTTGGGCATGTGTATCCATTTTAGCAGGATTGTTTTTTTTTCACCATTTTTTGTGTGGATTCGATGCAAAATATTCCAAATAGGCCATATCTTTTGACCCAGTGCTTGAAATTCAATGATTTTCGTACTATTGGAAATCTCTCGATCATCCTCTTCAGCAATGGAAGCATTAAATTATGAATTTGGCAGCATGCTTAGGTTAGTGATAAATATCGTGAAAACATCTTTTAACACAAAAAATGCAAAACCTGATTTCTTCCAACTACCCTGATTTAATGCGGTATAGCACGCCATTTCTTCTTTCTAGAAGTTGTGAATGCATTGGGAAATGGCGAACCAGAATTGCACCCTAGACTTTTAGGCGGATCATTTTAATGAAACTTGATGGGTGGTGGTTGAGAGTTCAAAGAAAAATCTGACTTCTTCCTTCTCTCCCTCTCTCCTCATTCTTCTTCTATATACTGTAAACACTTCTCATTTGAGAAGTTGAGACATTCTGGGTGTGGGGAAACTCTGTCAAATTTGTTTCCCAACTCCATTTGAGTTGTAATCCTTCTCCTATGCCTAGAAATCATATTTTATGCTTCTGAGCATCCATGTAATGGTCTGTGCACCTCATAGAGCAATAAAACCATGTTTTGTGGTGTTCTTCAACCCTTTCTCATGTTTTTTTGTTTATCTGTGCCTCTCCATTTGTTGTTTGTTTCATGTGCATGCATTTCATGTTTGCAGGTGTAAGATGTCGTGTTTCATGGAGTTTTGATGGTGGATTAGGATTTGGGTTTGTGTCACTTCTTCATCCTCCTAGAGTATCTCGCCCATTTCTTTTTCTGGTGTGTCACCGCTTTAGTGTAGGCTCTCTTTCACTATCTCTTTCTCTCTGGTTCCTTGGAATGGTTAGATTATGATAGTTTAGTCTTGCTTGCATTAGAGTAGCTTGTGGAAGGTATTCTAGGAACAAGAACCAGCTTTCTCTGGATGTCCATCTCAGGTTTGGAAGTCCCACAGCTTGAGAGATGGTCCAATGTTATGCAAATCACACCGAATGCCCCACACAAAACTAGGCCATTCGGGGGTGCTATGATTTTGCACTAACAGAACCCATTCAACAAAAGTGATTATAACTAAATAGATCATTAACTCTCTCAAGTTGATCAAACCTACCCTGTTATAGCTCTCAAGAGTTGTTTCCATGCAAGATCCATGATATGATACATCTATTCATACCCAAAACTAAAAAAAATCAACCTCAAACACCCTTTGGGCACATTATAGTGCATGAAAAATTTCAAATCTCACCCCTTTAAATTTCTCTTGTTAACACATTTATCCTTTCCTAGCCAACTAGCTCTTTAGTAGCCTTCTTGACATTGTTTCCATGGTATAATTCCTCCCCTAGATGGTTTCAAACCTAAACCCAATTAATTTTGGGTATCGATTTACTAATTTTATCTTTGTGAAAAATATTCAAGATTTGTGTCTCACTTCAAATACCACTTCCATCATAACTTGATTCCTTCTATTAGGTCTTCCAGAATGTGACAAAATGAGACAAGGTACTGGTACAAATAACTTAGGATTTACCAAATGAAAATGTAATTTTATTTAAAAATACTTAAATAGACCATGAATCCATGCTTTTTACAAAATTTTAAATCACAAATCCACCTACAAATGTTTATTAAGCTAAAACCCTAATTGGCAATATAATAAAAGCCCGAGAAGCTCAAAATTCCCATAACTTTTCTATATCAAGAAATCAAGACTTATCCTTTACTTACACTTATCGTTTCAACCTACCCTTAAAAAATTCTACCAACAATCAATATTAATGAGAAAAAAGACACAATCAACAAGAGATTTACCTTTATTCTCATTGGGGTAGAGTAGGAGAAACCCTTAAGTTGTCAACTAGAAGGATCTATGCCTTTCTTTAATTTATGACCCTCAACCTTGCTTGAATTATAACTTGTGCATCCTTTTCCTAAAACATGCACATGTCCACTCTTCCTTTTTGAAACTAAACCAAAAATTTATCATACATTCTAGAGCAAACACAGTCTTATTTACTGTGTATTACAAGTGTTCAATTGAGAGTAATCTTGATTCATCAATCTACAACCTATCAATGGATCTTCCACATATATATAAAATTTATGAATTCTTAAAATAAATACGACAATCAATCAACCACTTTAATAACTATTATACCCTTAAAACTCCTGAACATGTAGAGTCCCATATTTGTAATCTTCATACTAGAACATATCAATTCAAGGTCTCAAGTAGTTTAATAAACTTCTAAGATGAACTCCAATAGATCTTACCTGCATATATGGTGATAAATCATAATTAATTTTTCATACACTTCAACTCATAATTCTTCAAATGATTAAAATAAAAGGATTCATGCTAAAACGAAGTTCTTTATAATCATTGCTATAATTTGTTTACAAAAAGGCCTCAGACCTCCTCTACTCCTTGAGGATTCTTCCTCCTCACCATTCGTTGAAGGAAAAAATACCTCCATAATGAAATATTGATCAAATTTACTTCCTGTTAACCATTTATCCTACCCAGAGGAAGGATGTATGTCAAACTTATGTTTATTAGGAAATCCTCGCACACTGAATTTTTCTAAAAACAAGAATTTGAAAATTTTCAATTTTCAAACTTCGGGGTTTTTTCCTTTTTGGAGTTTTTAAGAAAAATTTCGGAATTACATTTGATTTTTTCCGAAGTCTAAAACTTCGAAAGTCTGAATTTTCAGACTTTCAGGTTTTCAAAATTTTGGAACTTTTTGGCTCTTTTTGTTTAAGTCCGACTTGGACTTCCGAATTCTGAAATTCTGAAAATCTGAAAATTCAAACTTTCGGGTTTCAGGTTTTTGGAGTTCTCCGAGTCATTTTAGGATTTTCACTTGATTTTTTCCGAAGTCTAAAACTCTGAAAGTCTGAATTTTTGGACTTTCGGGTTATCGGGTTTCAAACTTTTAGTTTCCAATTCATCTTTTTGCTTCCCTTTTCTCTGAAGTCTGAAATCCTGAATTTTTCAGAATTTTGGGCTTTCGGGTTTCGGAACTTCAGAGGTTCTATGCATGATTAATTCTCACCTACCTTCGTATGGATCAACTTTTTACCATTAATGTTGGGATTTCTATATAAACACGGATTTTTTTACTTTTTGTTGTTACCTGACACATTTTCTCTGAAATTTCACTCTCGTACTTTTTGGCACCCTTTTCAAGGTATGTTTTTTGGTTTTATTTCCTGTTGGTTTAGGTATTTTCCCCCTCCTTTTCCCTTTTGGTTTTCTTTTTTTTTTCCTCTGTTGTTCTTATAATATCTTCCTTTTTCACCATGTTTTTTTGTGGAGGTTTCTCCAGGTTTTCAAGTATGGGGATCTTTCTAAGTCCCTCATACTTCCTTCTGTTTCTCAAAATCCACTATGGTTTCTTAACACCTCATTTTTGAAATTCCTCCAGAGACCATTCAGAGATTATTTTCAGAGAATTCCTTCAAAATATCACAAGGCGGGAAACTATTTCGGAGAAATTTTTTGGCAAAAATCTTCAAAGTTTTCAGATTTCGAAATTTTAGAGAACTGTTGATTTGAGAATTTTGGACTTTTGGGACCCCTGAATTTGGGAAAAAAAATTCAGATATTTTAGTTTTGGGTTTTCAGAGATTTCAGTTTCGAGTTTTTCCGAGATTTCAGTTTTTGGGTTTTCGGAGAATTGCGAATTTCAGACTTTCGGGACCCCTGACTTCAGAAAAAAAATTCAGAAATTTCTTTCAGTATTTCTTTTCAGAATTTTTCGGTTTAGTTTTTTAGTGTTTTCCTGATCTTAGATTTTTGGATTTCTGTAACATTCAAACTCCCAAAATTTAGGTTTTTATGTCTGCGTCCACTTCAAAGGGGAAAGGAAAGATGAAGTACACATTTCTTGGAGTTTCTCCCCAATCCTGCTTAACCTCTGATTTGGAAAATATCAGGGACACCGATCTCGCTAAGATTGATCTTCCCTAGTTCTGGGAAAGATTAATGGCCACAAATAAAAAACCATGGATGCAGGCCATCTTTGACAATGGTCTTTCCCTTACTACTAGTTTTCCCGCATCTGTGCAATGCCCAAAATTTTTCCTAGCTGTAGCATCTCACTACGACGAGGATTCTATGTTGATAAGGGATAGTGACAAGAAGATAGTAATATAACTAGACCTGGACTTCTTTGGAGACTTGTTCAAACTTCTGGACATACAAGATTATGACACTATCTCACCTAAAATAGTAGGTGAGCACTGGGATAAAAGGAAGGAAGTATGCTCAAATGTCGTGATGAAGTCCTACCTGACTAAGAATTTTTCCCAGGTTTCCCAAGACTATACATCAATCAGATTTAATTCAGGATGTCAACAATCTCATTATACTCTTGAGCAGAGTTTCAGGTATTCCTTTTGCAAAGGAATTCCAAGAATGGATGTTCTTGTACATAACAACTATCAAGAAGAATGATGAGTTTATCCGATGGGGTGAACATATCAGTAGCAACATTCTCTACTAGTTGGGCAAGGTGACAAAAACTAAATCCTTCTACATGACATCTTTCCTAGTGTATGCAACTGCCGTTATGGGGTATTTTGTAGGATTGAACACCAGGGGTGTTTGCAACACATCCCAAACATATGAATTTTATCCCCACCTTACTCTGGACGAGGGGAGCAAGCACTTTCGAAGAATTAACAACGATTTCTTCGCTATTTTCCTCTATCGCTTCAAGAAGGAGCTATATAATCGACAAATTTACGATGAGGCTTCCCAAGACGTGCTAGAATGGGGAGCAATCTACCTCCAGTTTCCCACATTCACCTGCCTTCGGATTTCAGGTTTCATAGGCATCCCCAGCAAGTTGCCAAGGTGCCCCACTGACAAGTGGGTTCTTCTGGAACTGGTTAGGCAATTTTTGGATTACCACAACATCCAAAACAAGCATCACAAGGCGGGAATGCATTTCCCTATTACAATTGGTAGGTATTCTTCCCCAACTATCCACAAGGCAAGAAACATGGATGCTGAAATGGATGAGGTAAACCTGTGGGCCTTCCATCCATGAACTAACTTTAACTATTGGGGTAAGTTCAGGGAGACAGGGAAATCCAATGCTCATATGCCCCAATTAGAAGATATATGGATCCATTATCGATATGAGTACATCATATGAAAAAGGGATTACGAAAGATTAACCCTTGATGAAGTGTGACAGTTTGGGTAAGCTGATGTGCTAAAGGATTTATAAGATAATGATGAGGTCCTAGATGCATCATACAGGGATGATGATGTTGCCAATCAACAACTACCATGGGTTGATTGGTATGTGGAAGAGTACATAAATACCAAAGAAATGGTGGGGCCCATTTTAAGGAGAAATTTTAGTTGGTTAGCTACCTTGGGAATATCACCCAAAGGTGAAAATGAACCTACAAATACAGGTTCTACATCAGCAATAAACCAACCCACACCCACAAAAGGAAAGAGGTCAACTCAAAGGGTTCCTACCATTCCAAATAAGATCTCATTTGTGGTTAGTGGCTCATATCTTTCGAGATCTGCTGCTCCCAGGATTACAGCATTTGCTAGTACCAGTCACTGAAGTTTTGGAAGTAAGTGATTCCCCTAGTATCATTCAGGATCGACCCCATCTTCCATTCCTCCATTATCACTCCCAATATCAGTCCCCTCCACTTCTACCACCATTTCTTCCTTCCCATCTCATTCTATGGCCTAGGTATTTTTGTCAGTTCCAGTTTTATCAGCTGGGGAAAATATTCGGTCACCCATTTCATCTTCACTTCCTTTGACACTCTCATTTTCTTCAATTTCAACCCCTAGCATTATTTTGTCAATTCTTATGGCTTTCCTCACACCCACACCTTCCATCATTACCACCTCTACTCAGATATCAGCTGGCATTTCTAGTGACCTTTCCCTAACTTGTACCTCAGGTATCATATCTTCTATTCTATCTTCCTCAGCTCTAGCCATACCAGAGTGGTTGTTTAGATAAACTCCCAAGTAGAAGAAAAATGTTCCTCTAGGAGATGTGTTCGATCTCAATATGTTGGATTCCATGCCATAAATACAATCCAAGAGACCATGAACCGTATCAAGTCTAATGGTTAATCCATCAGGAGAGCGCGTGATAGAAGTGGCTAGCCCTATTGAGGGGAAACCTAAAGAAACTATCATAGCAGTAGACTACTAGATCTCAAAGTTCTCATTGGGGAAGGATACTCATGAAGGATCCAAGCAGGATGTACACATTGCTCTTGGGGCCCATTTGGAGAAGTACGACAAAGAGAAGGCCACCAAATATGAGCTTAAGGCCAAGTTCGAGTAGCTCACTGCACTGCTGAATAGAGTAACTAAGCCCACTCCATCCACTTACATCTCAACTACTACGGCCATGAAAATTTCATCTACAATCAATTATATCTCTTATCATGAGCTCGAGAAGCTAGGCCAGAAAGGGAGAATAGTGAATGGATGGATGGAGAGGATCTTGTAGGAGGCCAACCCTTTGATCAAGGAAGCTGTGGAGATTTATGTTGATTTATAGATTGCAAAAACCACCATCACTAAGATGGACGAATCTCTCTCTAAAGATAATAATAACTTTAATCTAACCCTAGCGACGAGGAGTGACATAAGAGAGGAATATTCCGAGTTACTTCTACAAGAAGAGGTAATTTATGATGCCTCTAAATTGTTCGAATATCAGAAGGCTATGGAATTTCGGTGTCAGGTACTGCAAGATCTGATTAAGAAATTGGAGGATAAATGAGTAGAGATTACAGATGCCCTCAATGATATCTCTGAAGAGTTTGAAAATTCCCACTGCAAGTTTTTCAATGATAATATTGATGCTCTTGCCGAGGACCAGATCAAAGAAAATTTCAAAGACTTGGTGAAGCGGGACGACGATGTTACGAAAAAAATCAATAGTGCCTCCATTGATCGATTGGTTCTATGTTAGAACTTCATAGGGAGACTAAAGAAAGTCATAAGTAATCTTCGAAGGTTGCCGGCCAGGATCAAAAAAGAGATAGAAATAGTGGATGTAGTAAATCACTATGTGTGCAGACCTGGAGATGAAGAAACTCAGGGTATTGTCGAGTGTTTTCTCTAGTACAGACACCAAATGGCAATATGGGAAGAAGGGAAACAAAAATATTAAAAGAAATGAGAGGGTGAGCTAGGCCAATGCTGAGTGGCCATGAAAGGATAGGTTCAAGCTCTAGAAATAGGCAAAGTTGCTGAGTTGACTTGGTCAACTCTCTGCAACAAATTTTCTATTCTTATGGTATCATGTTCCCTTTTATTAATGACATTACTATTTTTAGTTAGCTGTTAGTTAAAGGCCAATCTATAATGGCTCAGCCTAGGAACTTACAAATAGTGGAGTGATCTCCATTATTTAGATATACATATTTTTTGAGAGATTTGGAGAAACGTTTCTCTTCAAGCTTGGAATATAGCTTTCAGAGTTTTGTTGAAACCTTTTAATTATATTCAAAGTTGTTCCTTGCACTTGAAGATCTATTTTATTGTGTTGAATGATTAATCATTACATGCCTTGTGAATTTGATTCCTTCGCATTATTTGATTAATTTATCTTTATTTCAGATTATCTGTTTAATATTGAGAAAAGAATACTGTAATTACTTCCTATCAGTTGTGAGAAAATATTTTCCTCCTGTTGGTCAAGAGTTATATTATTATTATCATTCAAGTGAATAATGAACATGTGCTTGTGACTATTCCTTTGATAAATTATCTATGTGTCAAAACAAATATGATCCCTCTATTCCGTATGTTTAAAGTTTAACAAAGGAACATGTGCCTCTAGTGTGTGATATTTTATATCCTTTCCAAGTTGCAATAGGTGAAGGTGGTTAACGGTGACATATCCATAACCACATTAACCCTTCTAGAAGTTAAATCTCCCTTTTCTTGGTGTATCGCCACTTTTAGAATATATTTTATTTCCTTGTACTCTTCTTCCCTAAATCCCATGAAATGTTAGCATAGGACTACTTTTCCATCTCTCTTACATCATATGCAGTGTTGTGTTTAGTCTAGGAACAGGAAGTCAGAATTCTTCAGAGGTTCACCTCGAGCCCAATTCCCACAGCTTGAGAGGTGATCCCATGTGTCCCAATCACACCGAATGTTGTGATTCATATCAGGCCAGTCGGGCAATGCAGTTATTTGGAGACAACACTTCTTTGATTTCTTAACCCCAACCAATCCTAATATGACTCATAGTGACTCAAACATTACAAGAAATTGGCTTAATTACATCACTTTATGACTTTATCATCTTATATACTCTCTAGGACTCATGACTATATATCTAGTATCACTACAACATGTATCTTTATATCTTACATTCATTGGCAAGCCAAGATGGCCCCTTTTATCATTAGAAAATTCAAATTCCCTTTTGGAGGGAAAATATTCCATTTTGAATTTTGAATATTTTTCCTTATTCTAACACTATAGAATGGATTTAAACCTTCTCTTAGGACCTCTTGATATGATGAAAATGAAAATTTCACACTTTTTATAGACTTATGGCGATGCCCCTGCATCACTCATCCTAAAACTAATCAACCATTATTTTAGTAAGAGATCCACTTCCATTATGGTGTAACCCTTATCCGCATAAGGATCATGATATATTGGGGTTCATATATTACTGTAATTGAATCTAACCAACCGGTGTGCGATTATATTTTTGATTTAATGATGGTATTCCAGAGTCATAGAAGAAAAATACAAGAGGCACTAAAGAGGAAAAACTAAATTAATGTAGAATAACATATATTTAAAGGTAATTGTATACATATTTTATTAGGATTATGAATCCAACAAGGAGGTTATGGGAAGGCCGAGAAAGTAAGTGAACTCATCTTATAACCAATCAACTAGAATATTAGTTAGAAGGTCACTTCCCTATATCAGAACTTGGATACTAAGGCATGTATTTAGATGTGATTGAACATGATATATTTATTGTAATTATGAATCCATAGAGAGGGAGGTAGGAAGACTAAGCTAAAAAAAGAGGGTCACTTCCATTTTTGCAATGTCCCTATTGACATAAAGATATGGTTTATATATTATTATAGAGAAAGCTAAACAACTAACATGGGAATTATTTTTTATTATTTAATGAGGATTTTTAGATTCATGGAAGAAATTCCAAAATTCACTAATGAGACATCAAACTTCAAGTATTATATATTATTATATTTAATGGGATTATGAAGCCAAAGTGGAGGAGATGGAAAGGACAAGAAAGAAAACATACCCATCCCATAATCACAACCATTGTCTTACTACGAGGGCTATTTTCATTGTGGTGTTCCCCCTATTGACATACATATAATAATATATGGGTTTTTTAAGAGGATTTTTAGATTTATATAAATAATTCTAAGATGCATAGGATAGGCATATGTGAGTTGGGGTGGTATGAAATGTATTTAAAGGTAATTATAAATGATTTTTTTTTAGATTATAAACCTTCAAAGGAGTAGAAGTGAGGAACAAGAAAGAAATCATACTCATCCCAAATAAAATCAATCATTATGCTAGTAAGAAAATCACTTCCACTATAAAATCAATAAAGAAAAAACCCAACTAGAAAATATTGAATGTATCTCTAGAAAAAATATAATACCCACATAAAAAGTCATTCTTAAATGGTCCATTAACATCACGTATCTGATGAGTGCCCAAAAAGAATCTCCGGAAACTAAAATGTTCCCTTAACCTAGTCCCTATGGAGACAATGGGGATGTTCTCATGCATGTCGACATATTTGGAGTTTCTCCTATGACTAGCATGGACAACCTGCTCGATGGCTCAGGGTCTATGAAAATTGGTGTAATTGGTGACCTTAGATCTATCCCTTCCCTTTTTCACCATGGCTATCCTAGTTTGAAAATATATTTTGATGATGGATGGATTTTCCCCTCTACCTATGTACTTTCTGAAGTTGGCATTAGTAGAGGATTTCAATCTCAAAATCTGGTTAGTTGTGAGTTTTCTAATATTGGGAAGCTCATGGGATCCTCTATTGCGTTATGTCATCCTTCCTCTACCCATTTGCATGCTGATGGGGTTGTGGACCCTACTGCATATCTAGAACTGATGAAAAGCTATGTGCACATCCCCTCTAATCGGCCTTTGACTGCTCCTCCTCTACATTGTTCATACGTTGTTGTGACTTACTTAAAGAGAGTCACACCCCTCAAGCTAGAAAATAGATTACCTTCCATTAATTTTGAATCCTAGGTAACTGAAACTGAATAAAAAATTACTAGAAAAGGTTTGATCTTAAAATTTAATGGATTGTGGCTAGGGATTCCTCAACTACACTCCTATATATCTTATGAATGACGACCCATCATATAAGGTAGTGTTGATTAGGAAAATATTTTCTTGTGCATGAGAATGTGCTGATACTGGAAGCCACCAACAACCTCAAAATATGAAGGGCTTAAGGAGCCTCAAATGTGGGTATGGATCTACAGGCGCCAAGAAGAGAGATGTGTGATAATGTCTACAAAATTGAAACAAATGTGATTAGATAACATATGCAGGAGTTTCTCGGACAATTCTGGTTTCAAGAAGTTGTAAAATTCCTTGGAAGATGTCAACTCCCATGTCAAGAAAGAGATGCATAAATCATAAGCCTTAGATAACTTGGATTACATAAATAAATTGATATATGTCATAAAATGAAAATACCAATAAAGAAACCACTGAATTAATCAAAACAAACCAAGCTTATGTGAACAAACAACAATTTTGAGTCCAAATCTGTAAAGAAATGGATTTGTCAAGATAATCAAAGAAGACTTTCTAGGAGATGGACATGCTAAAAGAACATGCTAAGAGGTGGATTTGCTAAACATACTACAAAGTCATGAGTATGGCATCAAAATGACAATGAAGAAAATGAGAAGCTATAACACCAAAGGTTCAATATGATTTCGAAAACATAATTTTATTATTATTCTCCTTCCTTTTAGCTTAAATATTTGTTTCAGAATTTTCCTATTATTTTTTTAAGAGGGGGGAAAAGGGTTATATTTATAGCTTAAATATGGGTTAAGTTTGAGGTTAAGGAGTAACCGAGGTTTACAGAAGTAACCCTGCTTAATGAGACTTGATTAAGATTTGATTTGACTCTGGGGCTCATGATTTGAAAAAAATAAAAGACGTGATGTGGAGTGGGGACATGATTTGAAATGTTAGCTGTAATAGTGAATCCCATGTGGATTACTTTACACTATTGAATTTTTGAATTCGATGTTGGATTTTGATATATTTTGGATTTATAATTATTAAATTCATGGGTGGGGTTCATGAATTAATAATTTTTTGGGGGATTGATTATTAGGTGGGGTGTTAGATTAGATTTGGTTGAATTGAATTTGATTAAGTGGGGAACATGTGGGGTTCATGATTTGGATGGTGGGTGTATTAGTGGATTTGATTTGATTGAGTGGGGCTTATGATTTGGATGATTTTTGGATGATTTAATTATGAGATGGTATGATATGAACTAATTGGAATAATTGATTATTTAGCATATAATGAGATTTAAGTATGTGAAAGGGGATCAATAAAGTTATAAGATTAATTAATTGAACACGCATTTTTGGTGGGAAACGAGATTCGCTTGGATAAGCCTATTGAAGGAGAGAAAACGTGGGGTGATACAAAAATTTCGTGTCTACAGGTAGAGTGGATATAATCCCTGTTCCAAAGGTTTTGTTATTATGGTTTTTAATCTGATTGAGGATAGAGATAAAAAAATTTATGCTTTGGGAACTTCAGAATCATCTCATGCTCGTGAAATTGTCGTTTCCTTTCTTCAACCATATCACTGAAACTTTCCATGTCAATCTTGTATGGGTTCATTTTCCTCATCTTCTGCTACAATTTTGGAGGGAGGAGATCATGATTTTGATTAGAAATGCTTTGGGAAAATTGTTGGACATTGATTCTATAACTTAACTATTTACTCAAATCACCTATGCTCGTATTTTTGTATATGTGGATATCTCAGTTGATATACCATCCTTGATGCAACTTAGGATGTCAGATCAAATTTGGTCCCAACCTTTGGACTATGAAGGGTTACCCTTCAGATGCAAGAAATGCTTCGACCTAGGTCACTTGGCTTCAGACTGTAAGAGTGTGAATTGCAAGGTAAATGGGCACATTTCTTGGTGAAAGGATATTCAGCCAAATATATTGGTTGTGGGAAGTGATACTAATTATTCCTTGGAGGATTCATATACTAAAGAAGGTAAGACTCAACTTCTAGTTGGGAATCTTGCTTCCTCTCATGTTGTGGAGGTTCGCAGGATGGTTCTTTTGCAACCTACTATGGATAAGATGATTCCTTTAGGTTCACCCTCTAATGTCATTAAATACGGAATCTTAAAGAGGAACTCAAATGGTGGGAATAATGAGATAATGGAGGTTTTATAACATTACTTTGTGATGAAAACATAAATCCTAATAAGAATGAGGGGTGGAAAATTGTGAATAGAAAAAATAAAGGAAATAATCTCATCACTCCTCTTAAGATGAACTTGGGATCCCATGGATGGGTTCCTTTTGGGTAATCCTCTCCTTATATTGGGATAGATTTGGTATTTATAGATTTAGAGTGCTCCTTGAGAATGGTCAAGTATGTTTGACTTGTTTCTTGAGTGGTTTTATTTTTATTATTCTCTCCTAGCCTTGGATTTTGCATGGTGCATCTAGGGGTTTTGTTTTTTGGTCTCAGACCAATATTCATTTTTTACCTTGTTGAGATTTGTTTCCTATCTTTCAGATGTACAAGGTTATTGATCCCTTCAAAATAATTCTTGTTTCATTTTGGATGTCGTTTGGCCTTGTTTAGTTTTATGTACATGGTTATTTGGTCCCTTCAAAACCAAATGCTATTTACCTTATCTATTTTTTTTACAAATAGCTTTACTCTAGATTTCAATGGTATATTGCATTCAGATGCATTAATAAATAAATATAAATTAACATGATCGATGTGTTTCCTAAAATTATATATACAGATGACTAATATATAATTAAATATATATTATATTTTCATAATAAATATTAATCATATTACAATCATCCAAAAAATCTTTATTACAATATTTTCTAATAACTTGTATAACCTTACCTTTTATCTATCATACATAAAACACTCATTTTCATACAATATATAAGTCTTTAGAACCTACATCTGCCAATATTTTATTTAATTCCTACAATTCTCTATATAAATTACAACTCTATAATTAAATTTGTCTTTCATTTTCAAAATAAATATTAATGTGATTTAAAACCATCTAAAAATATTTATTACTATGTTTTCTAATAAAAAATGTATCTGTACCTTAAATATTTCTCACATAAAACATCCATTTTCATATAGTATTTTGGTCACTAAATTAAAAACTTGCTATGTCCATCTAGCTTCTAAGTATGTCATTTCAATGTGTTGATAAGAGAAAACACTTAGTTGAACTTCCAATCAGAGTCTGCGCAGAAGAATGGCACAGGAGAAAAAGCACAAAGTTATAGGAAGGCGTCACGCATGGAGGTGTAGAGTAAGACTCTCAAGGACTTGCTGATTTTGGAGATCAGGTCTATTCTTAGAGATTGGTGTGCGGAGTACGCAAAGCGATGCCAAAATTTGCGCGCCACTCTTTGTGGAGATTTTGGAAGGACATGTCAACTCTCTCTTGCATGGGCATAAGTTAAGAATAGATCCGTCACTTTAGTTAACTATCAGAAATCTATAGATAGCATACTTGCATGTATGGCTATAATTGTAAAAAGGCGCGTGGCTATTATTAGCATGCGACCTATTTCTGGTAGAGTTAAGTAGTGAAGGGTTAGTTCCCCACCCTATATATATATATATATATATATATATATATATATATATATATGTAATGACCTACTTAAAGAATAGAGAGACATACATAGAGATACAAATGGAACCATATGTTTAGAGCAGTGGAAAAACACGAGTACATGTGACTGGATAATTGTAACAGATCCGTGCGTGCATGCTTGGTATTGTATGAAGCTACTGTATTGTTGATTCAATGAATAGATAAAGGAAATTGGCCGAAAAATGTGTGTGATGTTTTTTTTATCAATGCATGTTATTACTTTCATGATGATTTACCTTTAGCGCTTATAGATCTGGTTGAATATAAATGGTGAATGGGTGGATTAGTTCGTAAAATATATGTTTACTATTTTATCATACCACCATTTTTCTACTACAACTATTAAGAGGAACCTGGTACCTTTGCGCGCTTCAGGTGAGCACTTAGTGCAAGTTGAGTGATGTGCTAGTGTGACTAGGTGTTAACTAACAATTCTAGGCTGCATCATTGGTTCCGTTACTAGGACCTCTTTTTCAGTTGTTTCAGAATGGTTCATGATGAAGACATATTGGCTAACCCTGGCAAGTGTTGAAGAATGGATTCATGATTTGGAGGAAGAATACGCACAGAGGTTTGACACTGGATCTGGATTTAGTACACATACTTGGGTAGAGTAGAATTTGTATGACAGTTTATACGAAAGTTTCTTTGCTATCTTTCTAGTAGAATTGTACGAATGGTTGACTGCGTATGCATATAAGTGGAACTGGAGGTATCGCATGATTGTTTGGACATGGGAGGAATTTCAAACACTATATGATGCTGACCTAAGTTGGACTCACACAGTAGATACTTGGTTTTGCGGTGTCCTAAACAGCTATATTTTGGAGTATTCAATTTTGAATTATTCGTGCCCGGAGGTAGCGGAGTTTCAGTTTCTACTATATCCTAGAGGGACATATTTGCAAGGTATTCCACTGGAAATCAAAATACTAATGGTAACATTGAACATGGAAGCTAAACCTATGGAAAGCTAAAGAATCTCCATGCGTGGGGGTAGGAACAGTATTGGTGAAAGATGGTAGACCTAACGGCAGCATGTCAGAGGGAAGAAAGGCAGCTAAAGTATGATGAGTTGCACAAGAGGGAATTATGCAAGAGGTAAGAAATTGCAGAATGAATGGTGTTGTGAAGAGAGATGGATCGTGAAGGATTTGAAGCTCATGGGGAGGAAGAAGAGGAAGAGCATCAGGAACTCCCCCATCTAGGGAAGCATGACAGAGAACCCTCTTCAGCCTCACATGGAAGCACACTAGTAGATATGACATGGGCCGCGCATCTAAGCCAACCTGTTGACCTAGCCCTTGTGCTTGGTTTTCTAGTATCTAGTACAACAGGTAAAAGTAGTTTTAATTTAGAAAGTGAATGCACATAAATAGCCCACACAATAAGTACACCAATGGCAGCAGAAACAAAATCATTATTATTTGGGGGTATGTTATCAAGCTCATCATCTGCACATAATATGAGCACGCTGAGTGTGGGAATCACCTCTGGAGCTAGGACCACTTCCCAGACTGTTGGGGTCCAATATAGTACCACTTTTGGGGCACATGGGAGTGCATCCACAAGCCCTATTCAAAATTACAGAGGAGGATTGGGCAGTATGGGTAGTTCTAGTTCTAGTGATTCAGGTGGTATTAGAGGAAGAGGAAACCAAGGAGGTTTTGGGTCAGGTGGTCAAGGCCCGTAGCAACCCCAGAACATTTATGTGGAGGTGTCCCTTCATCGCCCAAAATACAGAGGTATCGAAGATGTTGCTGAACATGTTCATATGAGTGAAATATTGTGGCGTGCAAAAGGTATTACGGCCCCTGAACGCAAGGCAAGTCAATTTGCTACTACATTACAGGCACACACGCACAATTGGTATAGGAAGTTTGACCCCAATCAAACTTGTATTGACTATGCAACATTGAAAGATGCTTTCCTAAAAGAGTTCCACATCCCAGAGTTTGAGTGGAAGAGTATAAGCAAAATCAAGGATATAAAGCAAGGCATTACTAAAAGTGTATGTGAGTATGATGCGTGATTTAAAACACTTCTATCCAAACTCTCTTATGACATTCATGCAAGTCAACATGCACAATGGTTTGTTGAGGGACTGATTACCCCATTTCGGAGAGAAATGTCGCATAAAAATTATACCAATCCGTGCAAAGCATTGGAAGCCACTTTACACACTGAAGCAGTTGGGAGTATTGACACTAGAGTTAGTCCATTTTTGGAAGCTTGGATAGCGGCTATGGAAAAACAGTTAGAGAAATTATCGGCAAACTCAGCTCATGAAATGCACTCAGGGATCTGGTGTACAGATTGTGAAGTGGAAGGGCACACTAAGGATAGTTTCCCTTGTAGAACTATACGTTTGTTGTTATTAGACTATGAGATTTGCCATTTGAACCATGATGCTAGTCACTTCCCTCTCTTACAACATGTGATCAGGAATAATGTATCCTCCTTTTGTAAAATTTGTAGGTATAAGACCCATGATACTAAGGACTGCAAATTGATTGGATAGATCCATGATGCCATTGATATTGGGGTCAGACAGACGAGTGTGGCTAATAATTATAAAGGGATGAATGAGCATCGAGATAGGGATTATAGTAAAACCCGCTATGACAGGAATGATGGAAGGTTTAAAGGGGCTTGTGAAAGGGGACGAGGATATAGAGGTGGATATGGAGGATGAGGCCGAGGTGGAGGAAGGACTGAATTCCTTCAAGGACCTTGCTATACATGTGGCTCACCTGACCATTATAGGCGCGAATGCCTGTAGAATATTTCCTGTTCATTTTGTGGAAAGGGGCATAGTTATGAAGAGTACTCGGACTTGTATGAGCATCTCAGTAGGAATCATAAGCAAGAAAAAAAGGGCACGGGGATGGTTAGAATCCAACGCGCGATAGAGAATCAGTGGATGCCAAAGTTAACACCAAAACCTAAGGTGGTCACAATAAAGATAACTACATGAGCTGAGGCGGCACGTACAAGAGAGGTGTTGTAACAAAAGCTGATAATCACTAGGGAGGAAGTTTTGCATGCTAGATATACAGATCCAGCTCATCAGAAAGAAGTCTATCAGGACACAATGGAGGTCCTTAGGAGCCTTCAAGGTGAGATACAAGGTATAAAAGAGTAGTCTCGGAAAGTAGAGCACAAGGATACAGAACAAGCCCCGTCGGATATTGACAACATCAGAGAAGTATGTAGAATGTTGTGCCAGGATAATATTATTCCTTTATTAGGAAATTGGTTGAAAGGGAATACTCCACATGTAAGCACTGAAACTAGAAGACAAATACTTCATGCTAATATCCCTCCTGATAGCATTGACTATGATAAGGAGATCACTTTGAATGCTGTTGTGGATGGGTGGATGCTGAGAAATATTCTAATTGACACAGGTGTGGAAGTAAACGTAATTACATTGGATGCGTGGGAAAAAATGGGGAGACCCCCATTGCAGCCATCATCTAATGTATTGGTCATGGAAAATAGAAAAAAAGCTACTCCCATAGGATTTTTGAAGGATGCATCTATCACTATACAAGGAGCCAAGTTCACAGGAGACTTTGAAGTGCTAGTGCTTGCGGAAGCAGATAGTTTCCCATCTTTTCTTGGGCGCCCTTGGTGTTATGTGAACAATGCTGATTTGAGGTTTAAAAAAGGGTATATCAGCTTCGAGAACAAGGAGGAAAGGGTCATAATACCATTAACAGATGGGAAGTCCGTGCCATATTTGGAACCTTTAAGAGAAGAGGACTTGAACATAATCTATGTACGCGATATTCGGGACCCAGAGGTTGATGATCCAACTGAGGAGGGAATCCTTCGTTGGGAAGATTCTCAGTCAATCAGTGATACTACTAGTATTGCTTGCGATAATTGGGCTCGTGGCACTTATGAACTAGTGGGGCATGAATTTAAGCATGCAGTTACTAGTAAGATGGGTTTTTTATCTGTTCGATGTATAGACCACACAATACCCCGCTATACTAGATCTGAAGATTTGGCTGGGTTCTTACAGGCCATAGAAATAAATTGGGCTGACGAACTAAAACAACGTAATATGTTGTCATATACTTTGGGCGGGACGGCCACGCGCTGGTGTGTAGTCCACAGGGATAATCTCTTAGACTAGGAAATGATTGGGACCACCTTATCAACCAGGTTTTCAATAAATAATGCACCTAAAAACATACGCCCTTAGCATGATGATCAACCTACTCAACATCATATGTAGCAGTGTGAGAGACTCTAGACAGTAGGCCAGGAAGCATTACCGCTTTCACTTTGGGTGCATCGGTTTTATTCTACTCTAAAAGGTTACGCGTGTGCTTGGTATGTCTATGATGAATTACATCACGAAACTGGCAACTGAAAAACTTTGACTACAGGGATGATCCAAACACTTGACTTCTTTTCATCTACACCACTAGTAAACACAACTTTAAGCTTTATCAAGCGCTTAACCATGGGAGACAGTGGGAAAGTAGAAGAACTTGTTCAAGAATTATTTGGTGAGACTGAGACAGGGGCGCACCTTATGGATGAGGAAGATGATATCATATTACTTGAGCACGCTTATTTGGTAAAAGATAAGGGGAAGATGGTATATATAATTGATGAGGAGGAAGTTGAGAACTTGGACGTGGATCATTCACATGGAACACGTGAAGGGTTATCCAGTGCGGATGTAGATGCGCGTGCATATCACAAACCTATGAAGACAACAAATGTCAAAATAGGCACATAAGCTTAACCTAAGGAGATAATAATTGGGGATTACTGGTCAGAATCAGAGGTAGCAAAGATCATAGAGTTACTTTACGATTATGGGTACTTATTCCCAAGAGGATACCATGAACTTAAAGGTGTGCATATATCACTAGGAGAAATGAAGATAAAGCTCAAGGATGGTGCGCGCCCTATTAGGAAGTGACCATATTATATGAATCCTGATTTGCACAAGAAAGTAAAGGAGGAGATTGACAAGATGCTGAAATTCGGGATCATTTGACAACTGGATGAATCAGAATGGGCCAGTCCTATGGTGATAAGTATAAAAAAGGATGGTAGGATTTGAATTTGTGTTGATTATAGGGAGTTGAATGCAGCATGTGTTACAGATCCCTTTCCTACACCATTCACGAAGGAAATATTAGAAGGAGTGGCTGGGCACAAAATATATTCATTTACAGATGGGTTTTTAGGGTATCATCAAGTTAGGATTGCCCCGAAAGATCAAGACAAGACCACCTTCACTACTGAATGAGGAAGCTTTTCTTATACTGTGATGCCCTTTGGATTGAAGAATGCACGTGCTATGTTTTCACGGATAGTGGTACAAGCCTTCAAGGATTTTATTCATAACTTTTTACAGCTCTATCTTGATGATTGGACCATTTATGGGCTGATTAAGGATCATTGTGACAATCAACGCTTAATGTTTGAAAGATGTCGATAGTTGAGTATCTCATTAAATATCAAGAATTTCATCTTTGCTACTCCATTTGGCACACTTTTAGGACATATCATATGCAAGGAAGGGTTGTTGGTTGATATAGCTAAAGTTATAGTCATCATTGGCTTGAAAGCGCCAGCCAGTCAGCATGAGGTGCGTGGATTTTTGGGTCATACAGGGTATTAACGGAAGTTTATAAAAGGGTATGCAAACAATTTCACGCCTTTGGAAGATTTACTCCAAGGAAAAGGAAAATTCTATTGGCGGGAGTCACAACAATGCGCGTTTGAGATATTGAAGCATAAACTTACTACCACGCCTATCTTGCATTTTCATTCATGGGATAAACCTTTTCATGTTCATGTGGATGTTTCTAGCATAACCATTGGTGCTATCGTAGCCCAACTAGGTGAAGGTATTGTTGATCATTCCATTTGCTTTGCTAGGAGGAAGTTGATGCTTGCAAAACAAAATTATACCACTATAGAGCATGAGGCCTTGTCCATGATCTTTGCCTTACATAAATTTCATCAGTATTTGTTGGCTAGACCATTTTTGTTTTATACAAATCACATGGCATTAAAATATTTGGTGAACAAGCCCATTTTATAGGGGTACATATGTTGGGTGGGTAATCTTGTTTCAAGAGTTTGACTTTATGGTTGTAGTAAAACTAGGCAAAAGCAATTCTGGACTGGATCACTTGTCTAGAATTCAATCAGGGGAAGAGGTACAAAGAATAGAAGATACCATGCTTGATGCATAGTTGTATAGGTTACAACACGTGCCATCAGAATTAGAGGACATTGTTGTCTTTCTGAGAACTGGTATGGCACTTAAAGGCATGAAATCCTTAGAGAATAAGCAACTTGTTGTTTGTGTGGCAACTTCATTCATGGTAATTAGTGGTGATTTATACAAGCTAGGCAAGAGATGAGGTGTTACGTCATTGTGTCTTAAAGCATGAAAAAAAAGAAATAATGGAAGAAGAACATGGTGGTATTGCAGGTGGCCATTATGTAGGTGATGTAATAGCGCACAAGATCCTACTTTCTAGGCTTATGGTGGGAAACATTATACAAGGATTGTAATGAGTATTATAATACATCTGACCATTGTTAATGTCTTGGTCGACAAAGACAATGGGATGAGATGCCCCTATGCCCCATAATGAGTGTAGAACCCTTTGAGAAATGGGCAATTGACTTTGTCAGGCCTATCTCCCTAGGCATGTGTACAGGATTGGGTCGCTGCTATATCATCACTTGTATAGATTATCTTACCCGATGGGCAAAAGTAGCATTTACAAAGGACTGTAAAATGGCTACAGCAGCACGATTCTTATGGGAGAATTTTCTTACAAGGTATGGTTGTCCTTTAGGTTTAACAAGTGATAGGGGCACACATTTTTAAAATGAGACAGTATGAATTATTTTAGATGAGTTTATGGTTGCCCACCATAAAACTACACCCTATCACCCTCTGGAAAATGGGATTGCTGAGGCTTTTAACAAGATCTTGAGCCACACATTGACCAATATTTGCAATGTCAGGAGAAAAGATTGGGATGATAAAGTATCAGCTATTCTTTGGGCTTATAGAACAACATATAAAAGATTGAACAAAGCCACACCTTTTCAATTGGTGTTTGGCACGGAAGTTGTTCTGCCTCTAGAATTTATGTTACCTTCCTTGCGCATTGCGTGTGCTGGAGGCCTGGCTGATGAGCAGGACTTGGAAGAACGGATTGCGAAGATGGTTCAGCTAGATGAGCCCCATGCCATCACACGTTGGAGTCAGAAATAGGAGAAAGCACGACAAAAGGCAGGACATGATAGGCACATCAGGGATAAGAAACTTGTGGTGGGAAAAATGGTACTTCTATATGACTCCAAGTTTTTGTGACATCCAAGAAAGCTCAAGGTGCATTGGTTAGGGACATATGTTATCACTCATATACTTGAGTCAGGTGCTTGCCAGTTGGAAATAATTGATGGCACACAGTTTCCCAGTTACTTTAACGGGAGTAGGTTGAATCCCTACTATAAATAAGTCTTCTTGGTGTTTGTAATAAGGCAGTATTGTCAGATACATTAGGTTTCCCTTTATGCATTTCCTTAATGTATTTCTTTCATCGTCGCTATGCTTTGACAATTTTAGCTCTTGTTTGTGTAATAACTGCGCTTGCGTGCATTAAACTAACTATAATATGAAGCATCTTGATGCATAGAGGACTACACATCCTTTTCATGTGGGGTGGATTGTTGGTGACTCTCAGGGGGATATGTTGTGAAGATATCATGTTATGGGTGTTGAAAGAAGGTTGCTAAGGGTAACTGAAAAAATATTGCTTCTCAAGATAAGAAAGGATGAATATAGATAAGGGAAATTATAATGCGAGCTAAGCGACGACCATGGTAATTACCAGGAGATCATGCAGTGACAAGGTACTCGGGCGTGAAGGTGCACGCTAAAGAGAAGTCTATGACAAAGGGTAAAGGGGCGCGCTAGAAGGTTATAACTTTGGCACGAAAATATACCGTGTGGAAATGATAAAAACGGGTCATAAATGAGGAGAATTTTGTAGGTGGAGGAGTAATTAATGCAGCAAAAAGTAGAAATCTATATAAGGACAGGATGCGATTTCATTTTTACCCTTATGACTACGATAATTCGATAGAGAACCGATACATGAAGAGCATAACACTAACTAATTCAAGGTACGAAGCAAGCAAACCAGGCACTGAGAAGAGATTTATTGTTTAGAATGGCTTGGATCCCCTAGAAAAAGGGTTTGACGAATTAGAGTAATACAACAGAGTTAGGGTGCGCAAGTTTGTGATTACAAGTTAGGGCATGGAAGAACCAAGTTAGGGTTTGAAGAAAATTATTTAAAACACATAGCAGCTAACCTACAAAACAAAACCTTGAAAGAGAATGGCACCAAAGAAGAAAACAACACTGATAAAAGAAAAGAAGAAGGTGGTGGCGGAAGAAGAGGAGGAGATGGCCCCGGAGAGAAATTTACCCAAAATGTAGTACCCTGATAAAGTTATTGTGGGGCAGGAATGGAATACCCGCATAATACAGAGAAAGATATAAGTGAATATAATCACCGAACCAGTGAGAACCAGAAGAAGTTAGACGACCTGCTCACCTCTCGAACAAACAGGTGCACTAAGGATGGCATGTCAATATATGATGATGCGAGGGAAAAGCTACTCAAGGGAAATGGTGTTTACCAACTTTATGAGCTCCCATACTTTGGAAAGTATGCACCCTTGTATAGATGGCTGATGAGCTGAGTCCATGAGGACTTCTTCTACTTCGCAGGATGGCGGGTAAGACTGAAACCCATCCTCATTTCCACAGTTACTGGATTATGGGAAACAAGCGAAGACATTAAGACCGACTTAGTTGACAAAATCACCATTTTGGAGACACAAAAGGCATTGGGCTATCAGAAAGGACCACACGGAATGGACATTGACAAGTTGAAAATTTGTCCAATAGTACAAGTAGTAGCACATCTAACCACAAAGTTGAATAACCATTAACGTTGGTCACAATAATTCTATGTGGTTGCATGTGGCCAAGTGCATGTCAGAGGGAACCACTTATAACATCGCCGGATTTATTGCAGAGTGGATAGTCGAGGAAGCGTGCGAAGGGAGTAAGATAAGTTTTGGCTGTATCTTACTGAGTTTAGTCTTCATGGAGATCAGGGTACTAGATGGCCCAAAAGAGAACATATGGGAATACCCCATGAATCATAAGTCTCCAGCTAAGCGATTCAACAAATATCTTTGCAAAGGGTCGATGATGGAGGAAGTTAAGGAGCACGCTAAGATGTGGTATGATAGGCTCCGCGTGGTATTTGGGGAAGAATGGTGCATACCCAAGGATTTTCCCTCGGTCCTAGGAAAGTAGGTACAATTTGCAGTCTACCAGCATTTCTTTATTGTGCGCTTCCCAATGATAGATGGGTCATGGAGCCCCTGGTACAAACTGGCATATGCATTTCCTACACAGTACTTCCAAGTTGTAGTTCATCGGTTCACCAACACATGGAGGTTGGTATTTAATGCAGAAAAGGTAGACTATGAGTATCACACCCTAAGAAAGACTTATGGATATCCAGGGAGGAATGCATACAACGAGAATAACATCTCAGAAATATTAAGCATTAAGCCAGAGATAGTGGCCATTGTGGATATCAGGGCCGCGCTAATATACCTCCAACTGAAGCCTAAAATGGAGAATAACAAGTACGTGGAGAACAAATTCACGCTTCCAGGGCCGCCGAAGGGAAAGCATACTATAGAGAACATTTTGGCGCCTAGGCCCTTTGTGCCCAGGCTAGATAATGAGGAAGAGGATGAAGAACCCAAAGATAGTGGTGGCCTGGTGCAGAGAAGGAAGAAAACATCTAGCCAGGAGGGGGAACGCACGACAAATCCCCAGGGAGAAGGAGATATGGGGTAGGAGAAGGGCACACAAAGATTCAAGAAGGTGTTTAAGTGCACAAGGGTGCAAGGAGGAACCCTGTAGGTGAAGGAGACAGAGGAGAAGAAACGGAGAAAACTCAGGCTGAGTGAGGAAACAGAGGAATCTGAGGAAAAGGTGCATTCATCTCCAACTGAAGAAGAGCCTCAACATGAGGAGGAGAAGATGGAAGGGGAAGAAGGGGGTCAATCAGAGGCTACACATGACAAGGGTGGGGATACATCTGGTATTCCCAACCTTGATACAACCATTCCAAGAGGACCTTGATCCCATCGAACATGGGAGGATGCCAAGGCACATGCCATGGGGTATGCAGAAGACCCAAAGCTGATCATTCATCCTTGGTTCCAGAGTACCATCGAGCAGAAGGATTTATTTGGATGGGCACTCATGGACAAGGACAAGGTGACTCTGCGCACTAGGAAGCATCTTTCATGGTCTATGCACACACACATGGACGATCTTGACTTTAATGTTTGTGAAAAATTGTGTGTGTCAAGGTGGTTGAAGAAGTCACTTGAAATGCGCCACATGACAATCAAACCAACAATGATGTCAGATGAGCAGGTGAGCAATGCTCTAGTGAAAGTATCCTCCAAAGTAGTAAGAATAAATATAGATAAATCTGCTACCATCAAGACGTTGACAGATAGATTAAAATCCAAGGATGTGGAGATAGCGCGCCTAGTCAAGGAAAAAGACTTAATCAAAAGAAAGTATGACACTTTTGTTAGTATGGCAGAGGAAATTGGTGATGATGTTCTAAAGGTACGCCCAAATTTGGAATCCTGGGTACCAAAAGAATTTCCTTCTGTGATGCACTATGTGAAAACCATGATAACATTAGTATTGGAGGATGAAAAGACACGAGTATCCTCATAGCCCAAGGACTCCAGGGAAAAGACAGAAAAGGCACAGGCTGCAGTAGCTACGAAAATTGCTACTTATTAAGGTCTACTGCAAGCCACCTGTGAAAAACTGAAGAAGGCTGATCATGCGTTAACCATATGCACAGCTCCAGATGCGCTGATCGTGGTGAAAACCTTGGAGGAAGAAAATGAGGTCCACAAAGTGATGAAGGATGCTTCCCTAGGCTGCGCTAAATGCCTAGTCCTGGTAAAACAGAAGCGTGAGGCACTAGCTGCGGCACAGGCACCACATAAGGAGAGCTTGGAGGAGCTAGGAAATCTCATTGCTCAGAAGATGGATGTACTGGAAGGGGTGCAAAGCCTTATGTCAAGCGTAATGCTTGTAATACAAAATGAGCAAGGGAAACTCTCCATGGAAGAGCTACAGTCCATCATTGCAAACGTGCCTGAAACAGTAGGAGCAATGCTAACAATGTGGGAGAACCTGGAAGTAGATATCAAAGAAGAATATCTAGAGTTGTTGCTTTAGGATGAGACGGAGGGGCGGGAGGCCTAAATAGTTTTGTTATTTGTGTAGATCTTCATCAAAATTCTTATTCACGATTCTTATTCAAAATTCTTTATTCTTTATTTATCCATTCTATTTATAAGTTTTGAGCATCGACATTGTTGGGGCGACAATGAGATTAGTGTGGGGTAATGTTGATCAGAGAAAACACTTAGTTGAACTTGCAATCAGAGTCTGCGCGGAAGAATGGCACAGGAGCAAAAGCGTGAAGTTATAGGAAGGTGTCATGCGTGGAGGTGTAGAGTAAGACTCTCAAGGACTTGGCCGATTTTGGAGATCAGGTCTATTCTTAGAGATTGGCATACGAAGTACACAAAGCGATGCAGAGATTTGTGCGTCACTCTTCGTGGAGATTTTGGAAGGACATGTCAACTCACTCTTGCATGGGCATAAGTTAAGAATAGATCCATCACTTCAGTTAACTATCAACAATCTATAGATAGCATACTTGCATGTATGGCTATAATTGTAAAAAGGTGTGTGGTTGTTATTAGCATGTGACCTATTTCTGGTAGAGTTAAGTGGTGAAGGGTTACTTCCCCACCCTATATATATATATATATATATATATGTAATGAACTACTTAAAGAATAGAGATACATACATAGAGATACGAATGGAACCATACGTTTGGAGGAGTGGAAAAACAGGAGTACATGTGACTGGATAATTGTAACAGATCCGTGCGCGCATGCCTGGTATTGTATGAAGCTACTGTATTGTTGGTTCAATGAATAGATAAAGGAAATTGGCCGAACAAAGTGTGTGATGTTTTTTTTATCAATGCATGTTATTACTTTCATGATGATTTACCTTTAGCTCGCTTATAGATCTGGTTGAATATAAATGGTGAATGGATGGATTAGTTCCTAAAATATATGTTTACTATTTTATCATACCACCATTCTACTATTGCAACTATTAAGAGGGACCTTGTACCTTTGCGCGCTTCGGGTGAGCTTTCAGCCCAGGCTGAGTGATGTGCCAGCGCGACTAGGTGTTAACTAACAATTCTAGGCTGCATCAATATGTGTCATTCCTAAGCAAGATGATTATTCATTAGACAACTTTACTTTTTTTTGACATTAGTTTTATCCTTTTCATCTTTATTGCTTGATATTTCTGACTAACAACTTATAGTTTTACATACCATCTGATATCTTACTCAACTCTGATTTTACTATCTAATATTTTAAGCACCATGTATATGACCACCCATTAGGGATAGGAGAATGTGGGTGTTACTCTCCCCTATAGGCAATTCTATCCTCTTTATATCATTTTCCTATCTTGTAGATACTTCTTTATTGTCTTATTTTATCACCCTTAGTTGGCCTTTCACTTGTTAATGACGAAACTTAAGTAAAGGAATTATATATATATATATGTATGTATGTATGTATGTATGTATGTATGTATGTATGTATACACACACACACACACACACACACACACACACACACACACACACACACACACACACACACACACACACATACATATGACTTATTTAACCTCATTAGGGGGGAAAGCATTCAAGAGGCACATACATTTACAAGAAGATAATATTATATGTCTACTAAATTTTGGACTGCATAGGGGAGCTATTTTGAATTCCATACCAGATATTTACAATTTAGGAAAAATTAGTTGTATCATGTTATCTCTTTGTGTGGCTGACACGAGGGGAACATATGTCAAGGAATACTATCCTAATCACCCACACTAGAATAACATTGAGTCTAAAATGTAGTGCAGATATTGTTGACAATCACATTGATACATACATACATACATACATATATATATATATATATATATGTATACACACACACATACATACACACACACACACATACATACATACATACATACATACATACATACATACATGCACATGACTTATTTAACCTCATTAGGGGGGAAAGCATTCAAGAGGCACATACATTTACAAGAAGATAATATTATATGTCTACTAAATTTTGGACTGCATAGGGGAGCTATTTTGAATTCCATACCAGATATTTGAAATTTAGGAAAAATTAGTTGTATCATGTTATCTCTTTGTGTGGCTGACACGAGGGGAACATATGTCAAGGAATACTATCCTAATCACCCACACTAGAATAACATTGAGTCTAAAATGTAGTGCAGATATTGTTGACAATCACATTGATGTGACTGTCAAGGTCAGTCTTAATCAAACATATACATTTATTCCTTTAATTTGTTCTTCAATATTTTTTAAGCAGCTAGGGTCTATTTATGGGTAAATTTGTGACCTAGCAAATATGATGTGACCTAAAGAGAATAAGAAGGAACAATAAGTGACCTAGAAGGAATAAAATCTTGAGTATTTCCACAAACACCAACTCCTAGATCAAATGTTAGAACTTGGGTGGACCTTTCCAATTCCATGAAATATTATTCATATCGATACATTCCAAAAGAAGATAGAAAACTTATACCATCCATAATATTCCTTCCCACCTTTTTCATAAGTCTAGAACTATAGTTACAATACAAGTCATCTTTATCTCCTATATTTCTCTCTTATATTTATTTAGCTAGATCTTGGCTGAGTATTGTTATATTTATCTAACCAAAACTGTCTTACATTAGATTTAATTTTATTTAATCATTTGGTGAACCCACTCCTTACATGCCCATTATTAGATATTTGATGGCTTCCTAGATATCTTTGATTACACTACTTCCCCAATATATATCTAGGTTCAACTTCAGAATATCCTTGTTAAATGTGTCCTAATTTATCCTGGATTTGGTATTAATCTATGCAATATTTCCTTTCTCCATAAAATAGGATTTTCTACTACTCATCTCACTCCATCTACCCTTTCTATCTGTGGCTTTGATAGTACACCTAAGAAAATTTTGGGCATAATATCTCATTGCCTTACTATGGGATCTTGCACTCTTGATTTTCTTTATAATACCATTGTATGTCATCCTTGGCTACATAATATGTATAACCTTATTTCTAACTCTGTCATAAAACATAATTCCCTTGTTACACCTTCCATCAATACTTTTATAGTAGATAACACACCTCATATTGTTACTCCTAGTGATATTCCCCTAATACATGTGAAGTTGATGACACTACGTACATTCCACATCCTTTTCCTCTTGGGATTAACCCCGGTGCTAAAAAATTATTCAATAAATTTTCTATTGACACCCAGGATACTCCTCTCATTATGTATCACTCTTGATGCACTTTTATTTATCATATTCTTAGTGCCTCAAATGTTACATTTCTCTTTGTACCTTCCTCATCACAATTTAGAGCATTTTATGTTTATTTTACAATGCTCTCTCTTTCTAAAATCCTATGTATGATTTATTTTCTATGGATAAACCTTATCTAGTTATATTCATTAGGGAAATCCATTTCCCTCTTTCTACATTTTTGTTTATGATCGTAGGGGAAAGTCCATACTAATTTATTGCTTCCAATCTTCCAAAATTGCACATATTTCTCTTGATATGTCTTGTGTTTCTCCCTCCATCACTTACCTATCTTGAGGGCCTCCTAGCATTAATTATATTACACATCATTTGAATCACATATTGATCTTGATGTTTTCACTTCTTCCATTTTTTCCAATAAGCCCCATATAACATTTATGCCATGTTTCCCTAATTGAAACATTCTTATTTCTTTCACAATTCCTATTCTTTTGGTTTTTATATTGGACTCTATAGGGTTCTCCTTTCACCATGTTGACATTATTCTCTGGTAGCTCTTGTGTTTCTCATGTTAGGATTATACAAGTTATACAGATAAACAAGCATGTAATGAATAATGCAAAAAATGTAAAGCAGAAAAGAATGCAATAAAATAGAGACACAAATTTAATGTGGTTTACTGAAAATGGGCTACGTCCATCAAAAACAGCCAATCCTTATTATTCAGTCTAGAAAAAATCTCTCTCACAGTATTGCCACTATTACATTAAGCCTCATACATAACAACCTTTTAAAGATATTAGGGTTTTTATCATTTTGGGAAAACATAGAAAACCACCCATTAGATCTGTGACCTAATAATGAACGGTCCAGATTTCACAATGCATAAATACATATAAAATGTAGCTTTCAAGGGTGCTTTCCTGAACCCCTATCAGGGCTTGCAGCCCCCAGACCCCCCACGGAGGGGGGAATTCCCATGGACCCCACAAGGGGGGAGAATCCACCCTTCTAACCCCCATCACTATCAATATCCACAACCAAAAATCTCCCACTTGGAGACTGATTACTGCAACTCCTTCTTTGAATTTTCTTCTTGGCTTGTTTCTTCCACTTAAAAATCAGTCTTGAAGACCCACAGAAGTTAAATGGAAATCCAAATTCTCATTTTTCATTGTCTTAGTAAACATATCATCAGGATTATCATCTGTATGAATCTTCACCAATTGTACTTGCCCATCCTCCAACACTTGTCATATGAAGTGATATCTTAGCTGAATGTGTTTAGTTCTGGAATGGAAGGACAAGTTATTTTCTAGGTGAATTGTGATTTAACTATCACTATGAAACTTTCAATCCACTTGATCCTTACCCAAATCCCCCGTGAACCTGATCAACCATAACATTTCCTTACTAGCCCCAGTGGCTGCAACATATTCTACCTCTGTAGTAGACAAGGCAACTACTTTCTGTAACTTCAAGATCCAACTCACTGCTGCACCGCCAACCGTAAACACGTATTGAGTAGTTCTCCTCCTGCTATCCACATATCCTACCATATATGAATCCACAAATCTATGTAAAGTATACTCTAACCCTCTAAAGAATAAGTGCCTACTGCTGGTCCCTCTCATTTACCTGAGAATCCACTAGACTTCCTTCCAATGTGCTTTACCTGGATTTTCCATATACATGCTAACAACTCCTAATTCTTGGGCAATGTATGGCCTAGTACAAACCATGGCATACGTGATGCTCCCAACTACTGAAGAATAAGGAACCCATGCTATATAATATTTGTCCTCTTGTGTTGTTATGCATTTCTCTTTTCTCAATCTAAAATGCCCAGCTAATGGTGTACTAACGGGTTTCACCTTTTGCATCTGAAACCTCTCTAACACCTTTTCTACATAGTCCTCCTGAGAGAACACCAATTTCCTATTTTTCTTGTCTCTCTTTATTTGCATACCAAGGATTTTCTTTGTTGCACCCAAATCCTTCATTGTAAATGTTTGTGCAAGATTCTCCTTGATTTTTGCAATTTCTTGCATATTAGATCCTTCTACAAGCATATCGTCTGCATATAATACAAGAATAATGAAGCTCCCACTATCCAGCCTTTTAAAGTAAACACAATGATTTGACTGACATATAGTAAAACCATGCTCATTCATAAAACTATCAAACCTTAGATACTATTTTCGGGGAGCTTTCTTGAGCCCATATAGGCTCTTCTTCAACATGCAAACCAATTTATCCTTACACTTCACCTCATACCCAAGTGGTTGTTGCATATAAATCTCCTCCTCCAAGTCACCATGGAGAAATTTCGTCTTGACATCAAGTTGCTCTAAGTGTAAATCTTCAACAACAAATAAACTTAATACAATACGAATGGAAGACATCTTTACAACAGGGGAAAAAATTTCATCAAAATCGATAGCTTTATTTTGTTCATACCCCTTCACTACAAGCATTTCTTTGTACCTTTTCCTTCAAACTTCTTCTTCTTTCACATGGTAGACCCATTTTTTCTATAGTACTCTCTTCCCACCAAAAAAATTGACCAAATCCCATGTTTGGTTCTTCTCTAGAGAGTCCATCTCATCATTCATTCCATGATCCCACTCCTTATTAGATTCCACCTACATTTCCGCATCAAAGCTCTCTGGCTCACCACTATCTGTTAGTAACAAATAATACAAAGCAGGGGAAAATATTTCTAGAGGTCTACTAATACGTTGTGACTTTCTTCTTGAAGATGGGGGAATCAAGGGCTCAATATTTGTTTGCTCCTCATTGTTTTGAATTTATGATAGAGGTTTCGATACCCACACTGGATGTCGTGCTCAACCTACAAAAATTTCAACCTCAGTACCTGTAGGTGGATATTTTTCACCTGAGAGTTGATTTTTAGGAGCTATATACTCAACCAATTCTTCCTTGATTTTATCATCTTGTACCTGATCCCTGTACATTTTACTTTCGTACCAAAAAACATCATGAATCCTAATTATCTTATATTCATCTAGATCCCAAAAAAAATCATAATCACCATTAGATGTATAGCCTATGAATGTACAACATTTGGATTTTGAATCCAATTTCTTCATGTTTTGTTTTTTAACATACAAAAATTCCTCTGAACCAAATACATGTAAAAATAAAAGGTCTACCTCTTTCTTGGGAAAGGATTCTTCGATAATTCTTCCATCTAGTGCACTTGAAGGCCCGCGGTTGATTAAGTACATACTAATATCTATGGCCTTTTCCCAAAACTAAAGTGTCAGCCCTGTGCGTAATCTCATTGACTGTGCACACTCCATTATTGTTATATTCATCCTCTCACTAACACCATTTTCCTACGGAGTCTTGGAATTATTTTCTCTCTACAAATCCCATTCAAGGAACAATAATCATCAAATTTACTATTTTATTACTCACCACCATTGTCAAATCTCAAACATTTCAATTTAAAATAACATTCATTCTCAGTAAGTGCTTTCCATTTCTTAAACATACCACAGACATCAGACTTACGCTTAATGCAATATGCCCATACCTTCCTTATGGCATCATCTATGAATATGGCATAGTACAAAGAACCACCGTGATATGCAACTTGAGCCAACCCCACACATCTATATGAACTAACTCCAACTTTTACTCTTTCTTGGTATTCCCTGCCTTGAGAAATCTACCTCTTTTTTATTTCCCAAAAATGAAATGCTAACAAAAATCTAGGTCCAGTTTCTTCAATCTTTAAATCTTACCTTTTTCTTGTAGAATTTGCATGCCCTTCTCACTCATATGTCCCAAACTACTATGCAACACATTGGCATCCTCATCTGAAGTAGACAATATGGTAGAAGAATTAGATATACATGTAGACAAATAAAGAGTGCCCACTTTCTTACCTTGTGCCACTACCAAGGCACCCTTGGAAACCTTCAAAGCATCTGAAGTGAATCTGATTGTGCAACCTTCACCACCCAACTATCTTGCAAAGATGAGATTTCTCTTGAGGCTAGGTACATGCCTCACATCTCTTTATATCCATGTATTTCCATTCTGCAATTTCAGGTGTACATTGCCCTTCCCGACAATGTTGTACGACTTATCATCTCCCAAATAAATCTATCCAAAATTTCCCTAGACATACTCTTTAAAATAACGCTTATCAGAGGTTGCATGGAAAAACTCACATGAATCTATTACCCAAGATTCTAATCTAGTATCAAGAGAAAGTATAAGAGAGTCCTTAACAATATTACCTATCATATTTTCCTTTTTAATACCTTCAGGATGATTTTATTTTTTTTCTTTGAACCAACAATCCTTTTTAGCATGTCCTCTCTTTCCATGGTTCTAGCAAGTAATGCCTTTACTCCTAGATTTAGATCTTTGCATCTTCGATTTAGATCTCCCACAAGCCTTACTCTTTGATTTCTCCTTTCTCCTCCCTTTACTCTCCATATTCAATGCATTTCTAGAAGAAGAATTTTCCCCTATACATTTCCTGCTCATTTCCTCATTTAAAATGGCACTGACTGCATCTTACAATTTAAGAGAAGTAGATTATGTATTACTAACTGCCATTACTTAGTTGTCCCAATTTTCTGTTAAAGAATATAGGTATAATAATGATATAACCTCCTCATCAAATGGGATATTAACTGAATCTAATTGATTTACAATAGTGTGGAAATCATTATGATGGCTAGATACAGATCCACCTTCTTGCATTTGTATATTAAACAATATTTTCCACAAATAAATTTTATTAGATGGACAAGGTGTTTGATATAAATTAGATATGATTTTCATCAACTCTACTGTACTCTTCTCCTGTGAGATATTTGAAGCTACAAACGATGCCCGACTCAATCGAATTGCATAGAGAGCCTTCCTATCTAGAACCTTCCACTCCTCATGAGAAATGGTTGTGGGTTTCACGTCTTCCCCTCCCAACATTAGGTACAGATCCTTTTGATACAAGTAATCTTCCACATGCATTTTCCATAGCTAGTAATTTCAGCCGTTAAACTTCTCAACTATGAACTTATTCTCCTCTTCCATTACTGATTCTTCCACTCAAACAGAAATCCCTCTATGAGTATACTGCCAAAAAATAAATCTTGGACGAGATCTGATACCAATTGTTAGGATTATACTAGTTTTATAGATAAACAAGCATGCAATGAATAATGCAGAAAATGTAAAGTACAAAAGAATGCAATAAAATAGAGACGCATATTTAACGTGGTTCACCCAAAATGGGCTACGTCCACCAAAAATAGCCAATCCTTATTATTCAGTCCAGTAATAATCTCTCTCACAGTGCCGCCACTAATACATTGAGCTTCATACATAATGACCTTTTAAAAATATTAGAGTTTTTATCACTTTGGGGAAACATAGAAAACCACGTGTTAGATATATGACCTGATAATGAACGGTCTATATTTCACAATGCGTAAATGCATATAAAATTTGGCTTTCGGGGGCGCTTCCCTGGACTCCCCACTAGGGGGCCATCCCCCCTACCCCGCAAGGGGGTCAATCCCCCGTTCTAACCTTCATCACTATCAGGATCAACAAATAACATCTTAATGTTATACCTATCCAAGTTTATCTACATTCATGACACAATCCTACTCCATAACCTATGATACATGCATTATCACATGACACTAAGTCCTTGGCTCATATTCACATGTGTTTATCTCTTTACATAAGCATATCATGATCCCTTACCTCCTACCCCAATTACATAGATCATCCTTTTGGAATTCACAATTGGGGGCATCCAACTTCCCCACACTACCTAATGAAAAACTCTTATTCATGGTTCATACTTAACTATTGAGAGAATCCTTACATGGATCTCACTTTGCACAGAATAAACTAGGTGCATACTTATTTTTCCCTTTTCATTTTTCTCTTTCACACATTTTCATTTAATTCTAAAAACATGTTGACTTAGATCTTGATTCGATATACTCTTTTTTTCTTGTACTGTTAGAGTAGGTATTTACCTTAGCTCATGTTCACCTAGGTACATTATTTGCCTTTATTGTATTTATCCTCACCCACTTATGTGTGTAGATATTTCATTGTATATATTTAGATATTAGGAGATATTATCTAGTTGTTATGTATAGTTATTTCCTTTATCTATGGTATTGAATAGTTCTTTCCTAGATCTATGGTATTGACTAGATCCTTTATCTCTAGTTCTCTCATAAATCTATGGACTTGACTAGTTCTTTGATGACTAGTTCTTTCCATGATTTATGGCTTGATCTATGACCTTGACTAGTTCTTAGATTGTTATTCCTTTCCTATATGAGCAAGGCCCATTCTCATTGTATTTCATTGAGTTCCATAATAATATATGATATTGCTGCTCATTTGTTTGTAAAGGTTTATGTAAAGTTATTCTAGCAAATTTCTTTCATCTTATTGATCATGATGTTTGATTAGCATCTGTTTTCTTGGCTTGGTATGATCTGGTTATCACTCCTTTTATGGTATCAAAGTTGCATGACTTTCCGTCACACCAAAAACTTAAACTAATGGTGGAGAGGGATCTCATCGTGTTAAATAGCTGCTACGCTAATACCATCCCGCACGATGGAGCCGGGTATACACCGAATCAGGCCCAACAACATTAGGAGGGAGTGACACTGGGAATTTCCTGGGAGGTCACACATCCTAGCACTACTCTGGGACTGGTGCGCTTACAATGGAGCTTCTTCATCACTTGAGCTTGTGCATAGTGACTTGATGGTATTTCCTACCCCATCTTTCAATGGAGCTAAGTATGCACTTACATTTATTGATAATTTCTCAAGGCGTACTTGGGTTTATTTTCTCAAGTACCAAAGTGATGTTTTTTCACACTTCAAAGTCTTCAAATCTTTGGTCAAGAAAAAATCTTCTAGTAGCATAAAGAACCTTCGTACTGATAATGGGGGGGGAGTACTTCAAAAATAAGTTTTCTGACTTTTTCACAACTCATGGCATTATTCACTAACATTTTGTTCCTCATACTCCATAACAGAATGGCTTAGCAGAAAGGACGAATAGAAATTTGAAGGAAATGGCTAACTATATGATGCATTCTAGAGATATACCTCATATCTATTGGGAAAAAGTAGTTAATTGTGCTAACTATATTTAGAATCGTACACCACAGAGATAACTTGAGCATTTGACTCTAGAGGAAGCTGGGTCCAAAACTAAGCCATATGTCTCATTTTTCGAGTATTTGGGAGCCATGTTTGGGCCTTTTTGCCAAAGAAGAAAAAGAAAGCTTTAGATAAGAATAGTAAACCCTTGATCTTTATAGGGTATTGTGAGGACATGAGAGCTTATCGTCTTTTGGATCCTAGTACACATGATGTTTTTTTCAAACACATGTTCAATTTGATGAGCGTTTCACTCCTCATGATTCTTCATCTTCTTCTTCTTCATCTCATCTTGAGGATCCTTTCTTTGAGGAGATTGATGAGGAGGTTATAGATGTCATTGAGGATCATATTCCCACTGATGTTGTCACTATGCCTAAGTGGACTCGTACTATAGTTTCTGAGGTAGTACCTTTCGTAGAGGATCTTCCACCCACTAGGAATCATCACGCACATTCTACAAGTTCTGGACTTTTGTGTCAGGCAATTTCTGAGGATCCACAGTCTTTTTCAAAGGCTCATGGGATATAGGAGTGGGATGATGCGATGACAGCTGAGTATTCTTCTTTGATGAAGAATCATACTTGGGATTTGGTATCTCTTCCTAAAGGAAGAAACATGGTTAGGTGTAAGTGGGTATACCGAACCAAATATGTAGCTGATGGGTCCATTGAAAAGTATAAGGTTCATCTTGTTGCAAAGGTTTTTCACAAGTTGAAGGCATTGATTACTCTGAGTCTTTTGTACCCATTTCCAAGATGGATTATGTATTCCTTGTACTTGCTATTGTTGCATCATAGGGGTGGCCCATATACCATATGGATGTGAAGAGTGCCTTCTTACATGGAGATCTACAAGAGGAAATATATATGAAGCAACCAACTAGATTTGTTTAGGATTCTTCTCTTGTTTTTTGGCTCCGAAGGTCTCTCTACGGTCTCAAACAAGCCCCTCAGGATTGGTATGAGAAGATGGATTATTTTCTTCTATCTACTGGTTTTGTTCGTTGTCACTCTGAACATACAATGTATCTCTGGCATGTTGGGGAGGATATTGTGATACTTGTCTTGTATGTTGATGATCTGTTACTTACTGGCAGCTCTTCTTCCCACATTCAGAGTATTCAGAGGGCTCTTTCTACACAATTTGACATGATAGATCTTGGGCTATTGCATTATTTCCTTGGTTTGCAAATTTCTCAAAAAGATTCAGGGATTCATTTGAGTCAAAAAAAGTACACCCATGATCTTGTTAGGCACTTTGATATGGTTGATTGCAAGCCAAGTCCATCTCCTTTTCAGTCTGAAGTTACTCTCACATCCACATGTACCACACCACTTTGTGATCGTACATTGTATAGGCAGTTGGTTGGGAGTATCATGTACTTGACCCATACTCACCCTGATATTTCATTTGCAATAGGGCTTGTATCTCGGTTTACACATTCTCCTCATAGTATTCACTGGTAGGCTGCTAAAAGGATTTTATGTTATTTGCATGGCACTTACCACTTTGGGCTACACTATACTAAGGGCTCTACTCAATTGGTTGGGTGTAAAGATTCAGATTGGGTAGGCTCTATTGATGACAGGCATTCCACTTTTGGCTATCTTTTTTATCTTGGTTCTTCTCCATTTTCTTGGGCATGCAAAAAGAAACAAACTATTTCACTTTCATCTTTAGAGGCAGAGTACAAGGCCGAAGTTACAGCGATTCAGCAGATTCTTTAGCTTCACCAGTTATTGATAGAGTTTGGATTCCTAAAGGATTCACCGACTATACTCTGGTGTGACAACCAAAGTGAAATTCACATTTCTTGCAACCCATTTGAGGACCAGCAGACCAAGCATATTGAGATACACATCCACTTCATTCATTAGCACATTCAGGATGGATTTCTTTGCTTAGAGTACATTCCGACACAGCAGCAAGTTGCAGACATCTTTACGAAGCCTTTTGCATCACCTCGCTACCTTTAGTTGCATGGAATGCTTGGGATTTCAGAAGTTGTTCTTGGGGGGTGTTTGTGAGAACATCTTCCTTCTTCTTCTTCTTTCTCTTTCCTTCTAGTAGGATTCTTTCATTCTTTTGGTTCGAGATTTCTTCATGGATATATTGTACATGAGTACCTCATCAAGCCTAGTTACCAGGACTCATACTGTGCACATAACACTTCTATTTTGGCCCCTAGCTTCACTTGAGGGGGGTGTTAGAGTAGGTATTTACCTTAGCTCATATTCACCTAGGTACATTATTTACCTTTATTGTATTTATCCTCACCCACTTATGTGTGTGGATATTTATTTTTATTTATTTAGATATTAGGAGATATTATCTAGTTGTTATGTATAGTTATTTCCTTGATCTATGGTACTGACTAGTTCTTTCCTAGATCTATGGTATTGACTAGATCATTTATGTCTAGTTCTCTCATAAATCTATGGACTTGACTAGTTCTTTGATGACTAGTTCTTTCCATGATTTATGGATTGATCTACGACCTTGACTGGTTCCTAGATTGTTATTCCTTTCCTATATAAGCAAGGCCTATTCTTATTGTATTTCATTGAGTTCCATAATAATATATGATATTGCTGCTCATTTATTTGCAAAGGTTTATGAAAAGTTATTTTGGAAAATTTCTTTCATCTTATTGATCGTGATGTTTGATTAGCATCTTTGTTCTTGGCTTGGTACGATCTATTTATCATTCCTTTTATATACTATTATATGTTGTACAACTTTTCTTATCATGTTACCACTACTCAAAGTATGCTTTATCATGTTTCATACACACATGTGCATTCACATGGTCTCTTGAGGTGAATGTATGCCACTTACAAGTTTTTCCATGATGTATGATGCATGGTCCTACCCATTACCAATAATATTGAGGCTCCTGGGGGCATCTACCTTTTCTCACTTAATCTCAGGTGTTATTATTACAATATTACACATTTCATTCTTATATTTAGATAGTACATTTTTCATACTATTTATCTTTCCTAACATGCTAACAATTGCTTCATATGTAGCATTTTCCTTACATGAATCCTTCAAATCATGTTTTTTTAATTTTCTCATGTCTTTTTTGTCATTATTTGTAGGATATGCCATGTGTTTACTTGTTACCTTATTTTCATAATCCTCGAAATCTTTGATTGTCTTGTGACATCCTAAGTGGTGTCCCTTGTATGCAATCATCTACTCATTTTGTCTATGTTTGCTATTTATCTATACGCTCTTTCCTAGTTGTTATTTTTGTGCGCATTTCTTGTTAGGAAATAAGGGATAAAATATGTGGAACAATACCACACAAAATCATAATAGTAGAAACTAATATGCAAAAAATATCACAGATTTGAAATAAAAGAACAAAAAATAAAAGAACAAAATAGAGACAATATTTAATGTGATTCACCCAATTTGGGCTATGTCCACCGAGAATCACTTTCTCATATTTTATTACAAGCCACCACTTTCTCTTAATACCATACCTAGATCTGTTTGGAGTTGTGCTCAACAAACTCTCTTGAATTCACACTTGAACTCACACATCTATAATGTTCTATGTCTCCTACAATACAAAAAGCACATAAATAGGCAATTGCTTAAGTAGTTTTGCAATACTGTGGGTATCAAAACCATAGCCCAAAATGACCGCATAAACCTATGGGTCAAAAATAATACCCATATGAGAAGAGCACATTTCACGAGATAATATAGATGTTTTTGGATGTTAATTTTTTTTCTTCAGGGCTATGCCGCTA